>VZTG01009507.1:1048939-1168939 GCA_013397845.1 Melanocharis versteri | reverse complement strand
GTCCTTCTGAGGGTCTGCTTTTGTCATTTACTTAGTTTAGAAGATGAATATGGCAAAATATATTATTTATTAAAGTTGATATAGGCACTAAGCAGTAGCTTCCTTTACTCACACACTCATACATTAAAATTAATAGAAAAGAAGCTTCTAGCAGTTTAAACAGAATTTGCCTATATGGCAGTTGGAGTAGGAGTCTTTCCTTATTTTTGTAAATTATTTAGCACTGATACAAATATTTTAAGCCTCAAAACTGTGGATGGTTTTTTTTTGCTTGCTTGCTTGTTAGCATTTTAAACACAGTTGTAATTTCAAGTGCTATTGGTATTTCCTTAGAGAAGACAGAATGTCTTTTCTTGCAGCATCATAAAGTCTATAATGGCTTTGAGTTTATTTTGCCAATACTGATTATAGTTGCTAATTGTTACTGCCAGAGAGGTGAAAACGTAGGCACTATAATCAGTGTATAGATGGGGTGAATTCTGAGGTTTTTATGTAGGCAACAGGTTTTTAGGTCTAGATTAAACAAAACCTGAGTAAAGGTGTTAGAAATTGTGTTGATAAATATACAGATGTGTGCTGGTCTCGTACATGGAAGTTTCTGTCTGCCGTATGTTGATGAGAGTTATATTTGCCTCCTTTGCGCTGAAGGAGTTAGAATTGTGTTACAGTCCATCAGTGACTACTTCTACTGTAAATCAAAGACTTGTTTGGGATTTCACTTTTCTTTCTTTTGAACTTTTTCAGCCTTCCAATAGCTGCCAAACCATCCAGTGACTAGAATACCTGTTTACGCACACCCAATTTTCTTCCACGCCTCCACAGTGTGACATTCCGTGTTCTGCTAGAGAACATGATAACAATGTGCTGCAAAACCAATGTAGAAGTAAAAGACTCAGTTTGTGAGTGTTCCTCAAAGCTGATGACCTGTTCCATAGCCTTGTGTCACAATCTAGGAGTTGGTCCTGTATTCTGTAAATAGATATATAGATAGCTACATTTGTAGGTTAAATTCCTAGCACTTGTTTTTAAGTAGTAACCTAAAATGAATTTAAAAACAGTTAATGTCACAAATAGCAAGACAAGGCGCTAAAAACAATATAGCTGTTAGCTCTTATGGCCTTTTTTCTGCCTTGGAGTATCAGTGGGTCACACAGGGCACTGTAGTCAGATTGTGTTCGAACAATAGCATGAGTTGATTCAGACGGGAGCTTCTAAACACGTCGTGATTCACAGACCTCAGCTGCTTCCCTAAGACTCAGTGAAGCTTCTCTGTGTTCTGTCAAACGCCTACAGGCCATCCGGGAGGTGTGCAGGGTTCTTAGCCCTGCTTTCTAAACTCGTACAGTAAAATGCAGTCTTCCACTGCAAATTGACCTCAGGCATGGAGTCTGGTAAGAGCCAGTAGCAACCTACACAAGAGACAGCCTGGGATTTCCCTTGCCCTCCACATTGCTGTTGCAGCTGCTTGTCAGAGGGGAAAGATGGGAGTAGCATAGGCCAAAGATACCTTGAGGTGCAGCATGAAGAGAATCCCCAGCAGGTTGCAATAAAATTAATTTGTAGACATTCAAAGGTTTTCATAAAAAAGATGCGGGATAGATGAGCAGGGATAAAACAGTGTGGAATGGATAAAGTTTTGGTTCAAGATCCAGAATAGATTGTACATCTCATATGAGTGCCAAGAGAATCTTTGTATCACTTTGCAGACATCACTGTAGTGGTTTAGAAATTCTGTGACTTTAGAGAAAAGTTAAACATTATTGATTTCAGTGAAACATTTTTTACAACTCCAGGATTATTCTCAGTACAGATCTAACTCAGTATGAACCAAGTTGCGTATACCAAACTTCCTACAGCAGAGAAAATGTAACGGAGATGTCCATGCCTTCTGTGCAGATCATCACACATCCCATATCCAGAAATGAATGCAGGTACCATATCTTTGAAGTTATGAATGTATGTAGTGTTGCCTGTGTGTTTATACAGTATTTATTGGGGACCAAAGGCAGGACAATAAAGGAAAGCAGATGGATGAAGTTCTAAGATATTAATAAGGCATTAATATTAAACTTCTTCTAAAAGTCTTGTGGTTACGAAGTCCTGGTCTCCATTAGTGTCTGTCTTTTAAAGAGTCTGTAATGTCTGTCATTGTAGCCCAAGTGATACCTCTGTGATGCCGTTTTAGATGTGAGCAAAGGCATGAACTTACACTTCCAAAAGTAACCAGTCTGTTGGATGCAAGTGCTGACAGATAAGAACTCAGTTTTTGTACATTCTTCTATATCAATCTAGCACATATCATTCAGTTGATATATATGCTGAAGATAGCCTGAATTTCTCCTCAATTTCAAATGCCTGAATGCTGAGAGCTAAGTGCCTTTCAGGACTCATTCACATGGCCAAGGACACGGAATAGGAAGTTGTCTGATACAACTCAGTAGGAGACACCTGGCACATGGCTTTGGTGGACTTAGAACACCTGATTATAGAGCTCAATGATTTCAAGTCCATAAACATTTTCAAACAGATTTGGTTAATGCCTTTTCTAGTAGCAAGTCAAAATATATACAGCTAAAGCATGTATTTGAAACTCAATACAGCATTTAACTGGCTGAACCACTGTTGCATTTTTGATGCCCTTCATTAATTCTTTGTTTCACAGAGGTTCACAGTGAGGAAAAAGTGTTTCAAATTAATCTTAACAAGAAGGTGGTTTTAGTTTGTCATCTTTCCTCTCTGACAGAATACAGAAACAGTAATAAATTTAATGCATCATACATGAAAGCCATGAATAAGAGCAGCCTTTATTTTCAGCCCCTTTATGTGACATTCCCAACAACAGTACAGGGCTGTAAGATTTAGCTGAATTTTTTTTTATTGCTCAGCTTGTCAGAAACACCCACCCCACAAGTTCTGTGTCAAAATGATTTGAAGTATCAAGTAGTTTGTCCTTATCCAGAACTAGTCAATGTCTTCGATAATGACTTGGATGAAAGAATAAGAAGGGAGTTATGTTTTCAGAAAATCAGAAGATAAAATGGTTTTCAAGCACTTTTGAAACTACAGTTAGGATTGAGAATGATCTTGACTGGAGCAGTGGCCTAAAGTAATAGTAGAGAGTTTGGTAATGACAGAGAAAGCATGACAGTCTGTGGAAGTTCTGCAGAAAAAAACCCTAAACAAACAAACAAACAAAAAACCATCCACCAAAAAAAAAAAGAGGTGGGAATAGTACTCAGTCATAAGCTTAAACATGGATCAGCAATATTGTAGTGCACTGACAGTCTTAGGTGGTGATGTACAAGCAAGAATGGCATAGATTGTTGCAATCAAAGAGGTTCTTCCAACCTATTCACTACTACTACAGCCTTAAGAGGATTATGTCCAGTTTTCAACAGCAAACATGAAAGATTTCAATAACAGAGAACTGTGAGCCGAGCAACAGAGATTTAGAAAATATGACCTAAGATGCATTGAAATACTGTTTTGTTCACTGAAGAGGAAACTCACACCAATATTAAAATGCATCAGAGGTAGAGAAGAAAAAGAAGGTAAGAAAATGCTTTTCATCCTGTATGGATGAATCATTTTCAAGGGTTGCTGTGGAATATAAACCCAAAAGTGGAAAATGGAGTGATGAGTTTAAGGGTTTAGAGCTTCTGCATATGTAAGAGGAAAATCTCTCTGAGAGGATATCAGAGCATGGGAATGGTTTTCCTGAGGAAGTTTTGGTATCTTCATTGCTGGATGTTTTCAAGAAAAACTTGCACAACAGTCTTTGAAATGTTTTAGGCCCTTCCTAAGCTCTTTTTAGGACCAGTTGAATTCAATAAGCTTTATGTGATTTGAATGCTGTGTTTAGTTTTGAATGCTGATACTAGCTGCAATTGCCGAACAGTTTTAGAATTTTCCTTGTTGCTTTCTGTCTGCCCCAAAGTAGCAGAGCCTCTTCTGTGCTTTTCTTCTGGGACTTAATTTTTTGTCCCCTTACACCTTTCTCCACTTTATGAATAAAATAAATGAAGAAGAAAAAACAAACAGAAGGATTCTGTATGTAGTGTATTATATTTCTTCAATATTTGGTAATAAATAAGATGAAATATGAAGGGCAGAAAAGGCTTTTCTTTGTAATCTTCTGACACTAGTCTTCTTTCTAGTGTACCTATGGTATCCAGTGATCCATAGCCCCTGCGTTTGTATTATTTTTCCAGCAGCTTGATTCAAGGATAGTATGGTCTCCAGGAACACTGACAGATTGCACAATGAGAGTATTGCATAGCAGCTGATAATGCTGTGGGAATTGTTTAGGGGATCTGGTGCAATACAATGATTTTGTACATACACTGTAGGTAGAGTTTTAATAGGTGTCTTTTTATGTGGACTAATAGGCTTTCACAGGTGCTTTCTAGATGCATAGATACCATGACTGAGGCAAGTATATATCTGCTCTTGGAATGCAAGTAAATTTCGAAAGACCGGATTTTGACAGAATTGTATGCAAATAACGTGTCTTGTTTTTTCCTTCCTTCCCCCCACTTTTAGCTGGCTGTGAGGTGGTTGGAGCACAACTGCCGCTACCAGTATCTGGATGAACTCCTCCAGTACGTCCGCTTTGGCCTTATGGATGTGGATACACTGCATACTGTAGCTCTTACTCATCCTCTTGTCCAAGCCAGTGAAACTGCGACAGCGCTCATTAATGAGGCCTTGGCTTACCACCAGAGCGTCTATGCACAGCCGGTTTGGCAAACCGCAAGGACAAAGCCTCGCTTCCAGTCAGACACTCTTTACATTATTGGTGGGAAAAAACGAGAGGTCTGCAAAGTGAAGGAGTTGCGGTACTTCAATCCAGTAGACCAAGAGAACGTTCATATCGCGGGGATCGCTAACTGGAGCGAGCTGGCGCCTATGCCTGTGGGGAGGAGCCACCACTGTGTTGCTGTCATGGGAGACTTCCTTTTTGTAGCTGGTGGAGAGGTAGAGCACTCCACAGGGCGCACGTGTGCCGTGAGAACTGTCTGTCGCTATGACCCCCGCACTAACTGCTGGGCGGAGATCGCTCCGATGAAGAACTGCCGGGAACACTTTGTGCTGGGAGCCGTGGACGAGTACCTCTATGCCGTAGGGGGCAGAAACGAATTGCGTCAAGTGTTGCCTACAGTTGAACGCTACTGCCCCAAGAAGAACAAGTGGACCTTTGTACAGTCCTTTGATCGGTCGCTCTCGTGCCATGCGGGATATGTGGTGGATGGTCTTCTTTGGATATCAGGTAGGAAACGTTTCACACAGTTTGAGGTACTAACAAAATACCAAAATACTGTCTTGAATTAAAGTAATAAATCTTCTTTGGTTTATATGTCATGATAACTTTTCTCTTCGGAGAGGACAAAGAACTGAAGCCTCATTAGAAGTATAGGAGCATAATGTATCTTACACATTACACTCTTGGTGTTTCAGAGCTGCTGATATCATATGTGCTATCTCCAGTTGCCATTCATACATCACAGTGAACTGGAATGATAATGCACTTTTGGACAAATTTCCAATGATAAATTCTGTGTGCTTCCTTAAAACAAACAAAGAAAGATATTGTTTCTGTAATATGATCTGGCACTTTTGACAGTAACAGGACCTGAGGGAATGGCCTGAAGTTGTGTCGAGGGAGGTTTAGGTTAGATATTTGAGAAAGGTTCTTCACCCAGAGGATGGTTGGGCACTGGATCAGGCTCCCGAGAGAGGCGGTCATAACACCAGCCTGACAGAGTTCCAAAAGCATTTGGACAATGCTTTTAGGCACATGGTGTGATTCCTGAGCCTGCACAGGGCCAGGAGTTGGACTTTGGTGATCCTTTTAACTTGTGTTGTTCTAGGGCTTGAAGGCAGATGAATGATTTGCTCCCACTTTCTCTTCAAGATATTGTAACAGGCCAAGATGACCTTTTTTAGAAATCATCCATGGCTCTGTCCATAACAAGACATAAGTGCACAAGACTGTCTGGGTATAATCATAGCTTTACGGCACAGATAGATGAATGCATAGACCCTATAATCCTAAAATAACATAACATTTGCAACTGAGTCTTTAGTTTTTATATTCCATTTATGGGGGTGGGAAGACTTCATTTCCTCAGTCTTTGTAGTGACTTTTCTGGTATTAGTTATTTTGGAATATGGCCGATGCTGTCTACAGAAGATTTGACAGAAGAATATTCCCTCTTTACTAAGAAGTGTGTCACAGAAGGTTATATAGTTATAATATTTATTAAGGAAGCTAATGAGTAAATGGGGCCAGCCCTTGAGGTAAATGTTCAGTGATTGGCATCTTCACCGTAGATACCCTCTGGGGATTTTAATATGGTCTGGAATGCCTCTGGTGAAAAGATGGAATATGACTGGAAGATTAAGTTAGCTTCTTAGGCCTTAACTGTGCTTCTCAAAATGTGTCATTCAGGTTAGGGGATGTACCTCTCTGTCCCTACAGATTAAGTGTCTCATGGGAATGGATTCCCAAGCATTGGTAGGGGAATTAGCAGGTTCCTATTTTAATACGTAAACACTAAAGTTGTGAATGATGACTTTGGAATTAAAAGCAGCGCAGAACACAGAAAATCACCAAGATCCCTGGCAGGTACTTTGGGCCATTTTCTTTAGTGGCCATCATTTACGGAGTCTTGTAGAGTTTGTGCTGTGTGAATCCTGAAGTGAGACCCAGGTACAGTACAGGAACAGGATTTCTGCATTTGGCTACCAGCTGGGTGTATTCCGAGCATTATCCTGTTTATTCACTACCTTTCCTATTTTATTAGTGGAGAGGGATGTGTGTCTGCAGTGGGCACTTCAAATACATGGATGTTACTACTGCTGTGTCTTGATTACTGAGTTTTTTTCCTGTTTTGTGGTTTATATTTGTCAGTATTTATGAAGAATAGGACTTCATAGAAAATGGTGTTAAGCATTCTCATATAAAATCATTGAATGTGCACTAGAAATCTACCAGTGTGGTCTTTCCTCCAGTAAATGAAAAAAATAATATTTTTTGTCTCAATTTCATTAAAAAAAACCCCAAAACAACAAAACAAAACAATCAAAACTCCAGAAAGTATTCAATAGCAATTTTTAAGTTAAACATGGGAATAGTTGAAGATTAAATTTATTCTTTCCGGATTTGCTAGGAAAGGGGAAATTATCCTGAGCATTAATTAATGTGCTTATTTATGTAGGTGACATGCATGCATGCCTGTGAGTTTTAAATTCCACTTGTGTTTATAAAATGACGCAGTGTGATATTGTGTTCAAGGATATGCCTCTAATAGAGCTATAGAATCAGTGGAAGAGGTAAGTGTAAGCCTACTGGATGAATTCTTTAAAACTGGGCAAAACAACAAAAAATATTTTATCAGTATTGTTCCATTTATATTTGAAAATGCTACCAACAGTGGAATAAGGTAGACAGGGTTTTTCAGTTGTATTTTGATAGGTTCTGAGAAAATGCTTAGAAGTTTTGAGTTGCTCAATTCTGACAGGTTATCATGAAGTATGAGAGCATACTTACTACACTACGCTTCAGTAGGTATCGATCTGAATTTTGTACTCTCAGACTGAAACCTGGTTGTGTATTGAATAGAGTTATTTTAAAAAGAAAAGTGGATGGAGATGTAATAACTATAGCTAGTTTTCTATTATTAATTAATTTCTTAGGACTAGAATGTAGCTTGTGGTACGTGTACATTTAGGGGCAAGGGAATAGTGCAGAGAGATGTTTTATTGCATCGTAATCGCTGCTGGAAAATCTACTGTTCATCACTGAATATAAGATGTTAGCATAAAAGTAATTAGTAATGCAGGAGGGAACCTAATTTTGAAGTATGTGGCCTAAAATTAAGTAATTAAAAAATTAGTCTGAGTTAGAAATGTTTCTGAGCTGTATCCCTGCTGCTTTTTCTGGGAAATACAGGTCATCAGCAAAGAGCTCTCAAAGTCAGTCTGCTACTACCAGCTGGCAAGGGAACCATGGAAATGTGCCCAGTTTTTTAGTGAGGGAATAAATTAAATAGTGATAATATAAGTTTCTAGTCCTATTTGTGGAGAGTATCATCAAGGCTTGATCTGCACACTGACCATTTACTTACTCAGTGCCTCTGCTACAGTCCCATGCCCTCTTAAAGGCTTTGCTGATCAAAAGCTAACTAGACTCAAGGGATTTCTATTATTATTGGGATTAATTTTCAGCTTTGCTTTGCTGTTCCTTTGGGACAAATATGACAAAGATTCAAAAGTAATAGATAATAAAATCATGGCAAAGGCAGCAGGAAAGAAAATGGACAAAACAAAACACTGCAAGTGTACACACTTGCAATAGGGGGTGGGTGGCTGGTGTATGGGTGACAGAGGGACTCCTAAGCTGCTACCACCTCTTTGGGGTTTTTAACCTGACAGAAGCAGATTAAAAGAGGGAGTCTTTTGCACGCTGGAACTAGTCAGACCTTCTGCTCAGCACAAGTGGGTTCAGCCCTTGAGTTTTCTGAGCTCCACATTTTTATATTCATGTCATTATTTATTGTTTTTCTGCCATAGTCCTCCTTTTATTTTCTTATTTCAAACAATACATGAGAATTTATTAAAATAATGTGCTGTTTTTGACTGGGATAGGGTTAATTTTCCTCATAGCAGCTAGTCTGGGCTGTGTTTCGGATTTGTGCTGGAAACAGTCCTGGTAACACTGGGATGTTTTTGTTATTGCTGAGCAGTGCTTCTACAGAGTGAAGGCGTTTTTTACTTCTCACCTCACCCCACCAGTGGGAAGGCTGGGAATGGGCAAGGGTTTGGGAGGGGACACAGCCAGGACAGCTGAACCCCACTGACCAAAGGGATATTCCAGATCGTGTGGTGTCATGCTCAGCATATAAAGCTGGGGGAAGAAGGAGGAAATGGGGGTGGTTCATAGTGCTGACATTTGACTTCCCAAATCACGATTATGCTTGATGGATCCCTGCTCTCCTGAAGATGGCTGAACACCTGCCTGCTCATAGGAAGCAGTGAATTAAGTCCATGTTTTGCTTTGCATGTGTGCATGGCTTTTGCTTTACCCGTTAAATTCTTTATCCCAACCCACAAACTTTCTCAGTTTTACTTCTCCAATTCTCTCCCCCATCCCATGCTGAGGGAGTGAATGAGTGGCTGTGTGAGGCTGAGCTGCTGACTGGGGTTAAATCACAACAAATAAGTTCTCTGTACTGACATTGCATTGGGCAGATGGTTTGGAGATTTTATAAAAAGGTGATTCTTCCAGGCCCCGGTTAACATCTGATGCCATGACCAATTTCACAAAGGAATTGCATGCCACAGTGCTTGAAAAGTGAAGTATTTCAGCAAAAGAAAAACAAAGTACACTAAACGCTTTGGAGTTCAACATGACTAACAGTCACTATCTATAAAAGCGAGGAAATATTTTCCATAAGAGCCAGGACTTGAACTATGCCCACTTCCCAGCATCCTCTGTGGAGTGCACATGCAAATCTGGAGACCTCCTTTTCTATCCATGTTAACTTTCCTCCACCGGTATAGGTCTGGTGCCCCTGGGGACAGCGAGGGGCAGGGAACCTCTGCCAGGCACTCCAGCTCTGGGCCATTCCTGCACCTGCATCTTGGGATAATGACACTTCCCCTTGCCTTAGGTGCTCCACGGATTAGCACATGAAAAGTCTTGTTTAAAACCAAGTGTTACACTGTTGTTTTGCTGAGGCCCGAGTTATCTGACCTTAAGTGTGTCAGCTAAAGTAACATCTTGACATGCACATAGAAACTCAGCTTGGGAGAAGGGGGTAAACAAGCCAACCCTGTACAGTTGCTTTGTACTTAATATAGGAGAATTTTTTTTCAAAATTCAAGATTCTTTTGGTTTTTAAACTGTTGGTTTTTTCCCTAATGGTGGAGATTTTGACTAAGGAAATGATGGTGATAACATATCTTGAAGAATTATTCAGAGTTTGCAAGTGATTTGGGGTGAAAAGTATGACCTTACTATCAGTATGCTGTTGTGAAGTAAAGAAGTTTTTCTCAGTAAATGTCTATAAAATTCCTTTATGAAAAATAGATCTGGAATAATAGGAGTTTACAAAATCTAACCAAATCAAGTTTTACAGTGTGACTGGCACAGGATTTACTGGGAGTGGGAGGTTAACAAGTACATAAAAATTGCCTTAGTGGCCCAGTCTTAGTCTCTATATGTTCCATGTATATGCAGACTTCATTATTACTGTATTTGAATGGATGATCTCACACCTTTCAGTGATGGACATTATTGGTTTGTTGCCATTGATTCTCCTTAGATTGAATGGAAACATCCAGCTTTAATGATTTTAACAAACCTAGGGCTTTTGCCCCTCTTGTTTGTGGCTCGATTGCATCTGGAGTCAAAGGAGCATTAATCAGAGCTGCTGTTGGCCTCTTCCAGGGGACTCCTTACCTTGGGAGAATACGCTGCAGCTCAGCTGTCCTCACTGCACCTGGGCTGGCTGCGGTAAGAGGCAGCGGGTTTGCATGTCGAGGGAGGATTAGCTGGTGTTTAACACACAGACACCTCAGAGAGGAGAGATTTCAGTTTTAAAATAGCAGAGCACCTTAGGGTACATGTCATGGGTTTCTATATATTCCCTGGATTTGCTGGAAGGAGCACACATGGGAGCTCTTTGCCAACATGTAGTTTTACACGTCTCCCAGTGAACTCGGATTCCCGCACACAGCCTGGCGCTTGGGGACTGCAGAGAGGGTTGTGATATTTTCTGGGGGATTTGGATGGGATAAGATTTCTCAAGTCGTATGGGGGCCTTGCTAGGCCATGTTATAAATATGGCTTATAAATTGTCATTTAGGAAAATGTTGAATCTACTGCCTCCTACCCTTCTGTTTTCAGATGTTTGTCCTGAAGATGTTTCTCAGTGCAGTTTGTGGAGTGTTTGGGGGGACTATAACAACGCAAAATGTTTCTCAAGTGTGGGAAGGAGATGGACAAGGTGTGTTTTGGAATCCTCGAGCAATTTCCCCATGTAGAGGGGCACTGTTGCATGAGTTGGGAATTTACAGGTCTTGGAAGGCTTAAAAAGCAACATTTACAGCCTACAAGGGAGTGAGGGACAGTTACTGTGGCCGTGTAAAAACATTGTAAGCCCATGGGTTGGATGATGGACTTTCCATGAGGGTGTGCTCCTGTCTGTAAGAGCGAGAAAGACATAGTCTTGTCCTGAGGGTGCTCCTTGCCTCCCAGGAACTGGAGTCCTCAAAGCAAGCTGCTCATGTTGAAGTGGTTTAATCATTACTGTGTTTATAAAAACAGCAAATGCTGATCAAACTGTAAATTTTGTGTCATTTAACCAGCCAGACATTTTTTTTCTTTTTCTCTAACTGTTGGATTACTACCACATTAGCTGTTATTGCTTGACATCAAATTTAATAGCATAGTTTGTATTTTTAAATACTTTCTCTCATTATGATGCCTCTCTATCCTCTCTTAGAAAACACAGTGGAGAAGTTTAAGAAATTCTCTCAGATTACCCCATTTCTTTTCTGAGAAAGTATATATTATTTTTAGTACCATTTTAACTTTTTTTCCCTTCTTTTCTTATTTTTAAGAGACATATTGCTGCTCTTTCACCCTTTCCCAGCTGTCTGGAGTATTTTTTTAAAAAATAGTTCAAGGGGACATTGCAGACTTGCTAAATCTGAATTTTGGCAGAAAATTTTAAACTTTTGCTATAGCACTTCAAAGTTAGAAGGAACTAGAGTTTGAAAATTGATGCAGATATAAGATGGCATATTTAATGACAGATGTATCTATAGAAACCTGTTAAGATGCAGATTATCCCCCTGGGGAGGGGAGATCAAAACTGCCAATCTATAAAATATACTTGTTAGGGGAAGGCATGGAATCTATCTCTGCGAGCACTTTGATTGCAGGGGACAGTGTAGCAGCATGTGGCATCATAACCTAAGAGCAGACAAATCAGCTTGATGACTTTCAAAGCCAAGAATACTGCTGGAGGCAAGGGTACTCCAGTCTAGAAGAAATTAAAACATATAGAGACTGTTATTAATTCCAGATCTATTTTTGTGTAGTCAAATCTGTATGCAAATCCTTAGCATCTCATTTTGGCAGATTAATCTAAAAGTGAAGAGCGGTATGTGAAGGGAATGTAATGATAAAACACCAGAGATGAGCAATATTGCAGGGAAAAAGATGTAAGCTGCGTACTTGATGCGAGGGGCTCTTTTTGAAGAGAAGCAAATAATTCTGCTTATTTGCTTATTTTATTATTTTATGAGGAAACAACACTCTTATTTTTCCTCTCCTTTCACATCTCTCCCCCCCCTAGATTAAGGTGTCCTTTCAGAATGGAAATGTATGACCCAGCATTGTGTTTTGAATGTGTCTCCTGTAGTTTAACATTCTGGAGGTAATAATCCAAATAACTATGATTTTAATTTTTCAAAATACAAATCTGATGTCTCATTTTAGACATTATGCTGGAGTGTAAATAACTGTATGTAAAAAAAAAAATCAAATTACAAAACAGATATTAGAAAAGGTTGTTTTGCCTGTGTGGCTGATGACCACTAGGAATGTGAAGGCTGCACAACAGTGTAGAGACAAATAACAGATTGTGAGATCAGACACAGGAGCAGTCATTGCTTTCCAATGCCAGTTCTTGTGTGTGCACTTCACATGTGCTGTGATGGGCAGGGTGTGGCACAGTGTGATGGAAACAGTTTGGAAAGACTACATCTCATCCCAGCTATCTCTTGGCCTGTGAGCGTCTCTGAGCTGGGAGTTTGTGCTGTCGTCCCTCTGCAGGTGCCCAGTTCAGGCTCGTGCTTGCAGAGATGCACCCAAGTAACAGCATTGTTTCTCCTTGCTACTGCAGCTGAAGAAAAGACTCTAAAATAGAAACATCTGTAGTTTCTGCTATCGATTCTTAGCCTCACTCAAGTTATTTGGAGTGCACAGAGGGTACATCTATGCCAGCAAGTAGCTCAGCCCTTTAGGAGCAGATCAGCAGGTGAAACCTTGGCACCAAGTTCTCTATGCTTACTCCATGTACCCTTCACATTTTTTGCTTTGGACTAGGTTTGTTCTGGTCCTCTGGCTCAAATGTTCCCAGTACTCAGACGGTCCAAAGCCAACAGACCAGTTATTATTTCACACCATTATGCTGCCATCAGGAACTGGAGCATGGCTGGTGCACATCTGAAGCAGAGCTTCTGGTTTCACTTGAATGCACACCAGTCCCAGCCTGCAGCCTAAAATGGCATGGGGGCGGTGACAGAGTTGCTTCAGAATCACGGTATAGCTCTGAACGAAAACTCTGCCCTCTGTGTAGCTGGAGGCTGGAAAAATGAGGATTCCCCAGCACAGAGCTTGGGGATCAAAGGGAAAAAACCAACCCAGCAACCTTAGTGGGACTGGGCCGTAGCTCAGCCAGCAGGAATGTTAGTCACTGTGCTGCTGTCCTGGCTGAAACAGGGTATGCCCTCACAAAAAGGGAAGCATCAACAAAACAAAATGAAATAAGATGAAAATCCTTCCTCTCACTGCTGTGGGTTTTGTCCACTATTGGCACGTGCCATTACAACTGTAATATAAGTAGGTTCTCTGGCAGTGTGAGTGTCACTGGTGTGTGGCCACTGACATGCCCTAGTTCTGCCCAGACCTCCTGGCAGGATGAAGGTGAGGTGCAGCTTGCAGGCATTATTTCTGATTCCATCTTCCCGTGGGCCCAGTGTGGTGACAGAGGGGGACTGGGAACTCTGGCAATGCTGCAGTGACACCATGTCCCCAGAAGGCTTGAGCACACTCAAAAACATGTTTGCACAGGTAAGATTACAGACTGAAGAAGTTTCCCATGTTTACTTAGTGAAATTTGTCATTTAAAACAAAACAAGAGGATGATGAGGCATTAAACATCTCTTCACTGTGTTGAGGTAAATAGCTGGTTTGCTGCATCTACTTGGGTCAGACTCTATTCTGAGCTTTTCTGAGGTGCTTTACACCATGCTTTCCTGACCATTATTTGAAAGTAAATGGTAGTGCTGTGTCTGGTTACTGTGGAGGAACCTTCCAAACTAAGTTTACAACTAAACCAGGAGATGTTCTCTCTATAATACAAACTAAGTACAGAATTTCTTTCAAATGCATAGGTGAGCAGTTGCACGGGTTTGCACTGTGCTTTCTAACAGGCAGTGGTATCCCCTGTCCTGCTCCTGGTAAGGCAGAGCTTCTCTCTGACCTCTTCCTTCTCATTGATGCAAGCCCACCTCCTCCTCTTTTGAACTGTGTCACATGCTGTATATTCCTTGGAACAGGAATGGGTTTAATCTTTGTGTCTTAATGAAGGCTGAATGCACAGTTATGCATAAACAGATCAATTTTTATCTCATTTTTGGCCCATAGAATTAGCTCTACAAAGGAAGTATGTGGGTACAGTTTATTGATGCTGTTCTGTGTTTCTTTATGTTTGACAAATGGGGCTGCTTTCTCCCTTGTAACCAGATTAAGAAGTGCAGTGGAATGTAAGCAGAAGTGGTGGTATGTAATGTAATTATTATCTGCAAATGAACTCTAGATTTGGTTATTTTGCCGTACCTGATCTTGGTCCTGGCTTTGCTTTTATGAAAAAAAGTAACCTGTATAAACTCTTTTATAGGAGGAGTAACAAATACTGCACAATATCAAAATAGACTCATGGTCTATGATCCTAAGCAGGTGAGTATCTGTGTTATATATATTTTGTTTTGCTTCAAACAGATCTCTTAGCAAATACATACAAGGATTTTGTAAGACTGAAAGTGAGGACCATTTGAATTAGAGGTGTTTTAAATTTACTTTGTGCTGATGTGTGAGTTTAACAGAGTAATGGAGACCCTGACAACTTACTATGTTTTTTAAGCCTGTAGGAATTAGAAACATCTGAGATTAAATACAGAAATGTGCTTTAAATCCCCTGTATTTATCAATATTTATTTTGCTTGTTCTTTTTTTTTTTTTATAGCAGTGGCCCTGGGCAATGTGTACTCAAAGTCAGTGTCCCAAAACCGCTCCTTGTCATTGGCATTTCTGCTTTGAATTGCATATATGGGCCTTTTTGTTTCCTGCATGCTGTGAGAACTGTACTACCTGGCCGTGACTTACTCTGCTGACTGCAAGGGTGCCTATCATTTCATTACCCAAGCACCTAAAATATCTTTTAGGGATTATTTCATACATTATGTATGTGTTTTGATTAGGTTAGCACGGCTCAGTAACCATTTCAGAGGGTTAGGGCATGGTTATGCCCTCTTGCTTGTATTAGGAATTAAAAGTCCTAGGCTTGCAATCAGAGTTGCATAGCCTGATTTACACCCACGTGGAAGAGTATTGACTTTTCTGATTGTAGGATAGGGGCGTTGATTGCTGTATTTGGAACAAAACTGTGCCAGGAGATACTTCTGTGTGGTTCCCACTGACTTTTAAAGCATAGCCCATACAGGGCCTGAAGCAGAAAGCAGAAGACACACCTGCCTCTTTCTTTCCGAGGTGCGGTTTTATCATTGACTGTACAAATGCTGACTGTCCTAAATCCAAGTAGCAATTACAGGCAGCAGTCTTACCTTGCTGGTGAGGGGGACAGGTATTTGGATACCGTGTCTCTATTGTGTCCCTTTCACTTTGATTCTTCACCTGCTGGCGTGAGAGCTGCACCCCAGCATACCGGTGGCGAGGCTGCCTCAGGGTGCTGTGCTGACGGCGAGGAGCCCAGCCCGGCGCGTGAAGAGTTACAGAGGAATTGTGCACTTGCATTCTTCAAACGAGGTCTGCTTCGTGTTTGTACACACAAGCTCTTTTTAAAAATTCTGCTGGCATATTGTTTACGGTGGGTACTGGAAACCATCACATCTGCTTGCATCTCGCGCGGAATCTCAATAGCTCCATCACGGAGCCCCAGCGCCTGCTCCTGCGCGAGGCCTTTGTGGCAAGTCGATAATGCCTGCCATCTGCCACCGAGCACACAGCTACCTGCCAACAAGCCGGCTGGGCTGACCTCTGCTTCCCCACCACTGATTAGTATTCACACACCGGCTTATTAGAAATGACCCCGCCAGGCCCCTCTGCTTCGCTGCCTTTGCAGCGCTTTGAGGCTCACCTGGCAGGCACTGCAGTGGAGGAAGCTAAAGATATAATCAGGGGATGCAGGCAGGCTTTGCAAAGCAGATGGTGTCTATAGTCTGGTGTTAAGAGACTGGACTACTAATGCAAACATTAATGCCTAATATTCAACTATTACACACTGAAATGTATAGCTATATATTGTGGAGGTTAAAAGGCAGAAGGCTTAGAGGCTCTCGAGTTGCTGCACATGTATCACAAAATACTTCCTCACAGATTTTTAACTTCCTCCACTTAAATTAATCTTATCCGTTGCCAGGTTGTTTAATATGGTAGGCATAGCGGGAGCAATTGTTTTCTCAGGTACAAAATACTGTGCTTTAATCCCTTGTCTTCCATCTCTTCTTGCCTCTCCCCTAAACAGGTAAAATTCTTGAATATTGTTAATGAGTAAGAAAAATATGCAAAAGGTTGTAACTTTGTAAGTTCTCACAAATAAAGGGTTGACATTAAACCAAATACATGAATCATTTGAGAAAATTCTTTAGGAAATTATTTTTACTGTTGCTTCATTCCCCAAGGATAAGATCAAATAAGCTTCTGAATAACAAAAGGCAGAAGAATCTCTCTTCTCTCATAACAGAGCTCATTGGTACAGATAATTTTAGCACTGAATACAAAGGAGGCATCTAATAGTCCGGTTTAAAGAGAATTTGCTACTGAGTTATAGAGAAAAAAAAAAGACCTTTGAAACCTGATGAGCTAGACAAAAAAGATGCAGAGCAGGAAATACCATTAAATTAATGAATTTAAATGTGAGAACTGTAAACCACGTGTTGAAAATCCAGTATCCTTGGTCAGTGTTATAACCAACAAACGTGTCCAGCATATGAACAGGACCAGTATATGCACCTGTGATTCCTGACCAAGGGTAAGAGGAAGCCAGTACTGTGCTGCTGTTTATTGCACTACCAATATAGGTGTGTCTTTGAGCAGTGCTTAGACAAGCTCTCTCTCTTTCCAGAATAAGTGGTTAAGCCGTAGCCCGATGCTGCAGAGGAGAGTGTATCACTCCATGGCTGCTGTCCAGAGGAAGCTCTACGTGTTAGGTGGGAATGACCTCGACTACAACAACGATCGCATCCTGGTCCGTCACATAGACTCCTACAGCATAGATGCCGACCAGTGGACCCGTTGCAGCTTCAACATGCTGACAGGTGAGCACTGCACAAGAGGGGAACTCACTACTGTTGAACTGAAACATCTTCTCCCTTTAGGTGCCTTTAGTATGTGGAACTCCATGACTTTGCTGCAATTGCATCCAAGTTAGGGACCGCTGTTAGCCAGGAAGACACTTCTGATTACAGTTCTGGCATTCAGTGGTCTACAAAACATTTGTTTTAGGACACTGTACATTAAATTTTGAAGAAGGTGCAGATATATGTTATTTAATTAAGCAGTCAAAAACAATTTGTCATAATATTACCAGTACTGTTTTTTAATTCTCCAAAAGCTTGTTTGTGGTATTGGTTTACCTCTCCATTTGAGTGTACAAGAGACTGATGTGTCTTTACCATGACAACATCATTTTGTAGTGGTTTCTGCTGGCATTACAGGGCAAAGCTTTCACTGAAATCTGTTAACTCTCGCTTATTTCTAAACAGTATCTTCTTAATAAATTACCCAAAAGGAGGTGTCCTTGATGGAATTCCGTCAAGCCAGAAGTGAATTGAGCACTTAGTTAACTACAGGATCTGTAAAGTTCTTCTTGACTTCTTAGGAAGAGCTGATACAGCTGGAACTTGCAAAGCACTGCAGCTCACTGTCTTTGCCACTCAGTCCACCAAAGTTCATCTCCACCTAACACAATTTGTGGATGTAGTATCCCCTTGAATACCAGGGAGAGACATAGAATCATAGAATGGTTTGGGTTGGGAGGGACCTTAAAGATATCTAGTTCCAACCCTCCCACTAGACCCAGGTTGTTCAAAGCCCCATCCAACCTGGCCTTGAGCACTTCCTGGGATTGGGCATCCACAACTTCTCTGGCCAGCCTCACCATCCTCACAGTGAAGACTGTCTTCCTAATATCTAATCTAAACCTTCTCACTTCCATCTTGAAGTGAAGCCATTACCCCTTGTCCTGTCACTACACGCCCTTTTAAAAAGTCCCTTTCCAGCTTTCTGGTAGGCTCTCTGCTGGTACTGGAAGGCCACAATTAGGTCATGATGAAGCCTTCTCTTCTTCAGGCTGAACAGACCCCAATTCTCTCAGCCTTTCATTGTAGGAGAGGTGCTCCATCCCTCTAATCAACTTGGTGGCCTCCTCGGGACTCACTCCAACAGGTCTCTGTCCTTCCTGTACTGAGGTCCCCAGAGCTGGACACAGCACTCCAGATGGGGTCTCACCACAGTGGAGTAGAGGGGCAGAATCACCTCCCTGAACCTGCTGGCCACATTTCACGACAGGCATGTGACACATTCTTAGAGTAGCACCAACAGTAGGGTTGTTTGGTTTCCAAGTCAGGCCATCAGAGTACTTGATGGACACTAGTGGGAGAGGCATAGATTAAAAAGGAATTACACATGGTCAAACAGAACTAGTTTCTCATGTGTCTTTTGCTCACTAGTTAATTTCTTTATTATCTGAAGGAACTGACAGCCTTTGAGAAGGATGTCACCTGATTTGCAACTGCAAAACCTTGGCACCACAGGCACCCTCCTCATTCTGGAGAGACCCTGTCCCGCTAAATGCTGCAAGGCAGCCTCCTCTCCACTGCCTCCAGGTTGTTTCCACATCCCGCACTTTAAGAAGCTGTCTAAGCCTTTCTTTCTGTCAGTGCAACTGGCAGTGAATGTGCCTGGTAAACTGTGTAGTGCAGGTTTTTTTAAAGCCATATTTTTCCTTCAAAACTTCCAAACTTGTTCGGAGACCGTTGCTATGGGGATGAACTTGCGCAGCAGCTCCTGCGATTTTCACCGTACTTGTACCTGGAGGAGCGGGACTGAACAGGTGTGGGCAGCACGTGAGGGGCGCTCGGCGCTCTCCGCCTCTGTGGCTGTTTGGATGTTCGTGTCTGATGGAGGCTGAGGGGCAGCTGGGGACAGTGCCTGTCACCTGTGAGTGAGGAGGGAGCAGATGGTCCCCTGCACAGCCATGTTACTGCTCATCTGGGCTGTTTCTGGGCAGCACCGGGCGGGGCTCCTGCGGAGAGCGAGGAGCTGCTCTCACATCTCACCTTTGCTCCAACATGTCTGGAATTCTGAAACAGCCAATTTACTGCCAGGAGTGTTTGCATCCCGTTACAGAACTCCAGCACTTGGTGTTAAAAGGGTTAATTAAACACTGAAAGTGGTTTCTATTTCCTTTTTTGCTTTAGGTCAAAATGAGTCTGGAGTTGCTGTCCACAATGGTAGAATATATTTAGTTGGTGGCTATTCGATTTGGACAAATGAGCCTTTGGCATGTATCCAGGTGAGCGATTTAGGTTTCTTTTAAAGTCTTTTCCAATAATTTTGCAAGTATAAGTTTTTCACAGTTGTTATTAAAAAAGGAAAATACATGTGAAGAGGAGAGATTAAGGATATTTCTTATGCAGCCACTGAACCTGCATAAACAGAGAGGAAATACTGTAGATATTAAAAGTATTTCCCGATGAGCCAATAGATGCTATTCCTCTAAGATATTCCAGTAAACCAGGGTTGAGTTATCTTTCCTTTGGCAAGGTTTGGATAAAATAATGTGTATATATTCAGAGGTTACCCAATCAAGTTCGAAATTAAAAGGGTTGCAGAAATGGATGATGGGGCTAAGAATTTTTCAGCCCATATTGTGATTTTTCTTTTCTTTCCAAGCTTTGTTTCTGAAGGGCAGGTAGGGTTAAAAAGTTGTTCATTGACCAAGTGCAGTCAGCCTGTGACCTGCCCTACTACTTTCTGCTTTAAAAGCCTCAATAGAAGTTTTTTTATCTCTGCTCTAGGCAATAGGTTGTCCAAAAAACTCTTCTGCTCTCCCATCTTGTATAAAAGCAGCTCACCCCCAGATCCATGGCTTTCAGGTATTTCAATACAGAAATTGGGAATTCTTATCTGTCTGCATGTTTCTGAGTGAAGCAGTTCTGCATCACAGCCATTGCTTTGTGACCAGCTGGGCAGTTACAGACAGAAACTCTTATTTGTATCTCAGTTTCTGCACTTCTGCTCATAAACAACATTTTCATTAGCTTCCAACTTTTTGGATTTTACAATTTCGCCTCTAAACTCTCCCAGAAGACTAGAAGTTAGGCTTAGCATAAGAAGGGAGTATGTTAGGTTGCCAAGCTGCTGGTCTTATAATGAACACTTAGAAACATGAATTTGTAAAGAGTAGATCATGCAAGATAAACAGTTAAAAACATGTTCTTGTCATTAGTATAATGTGTTTTAGCAAGTTGTTGGATACCATACCTAAAAATTTATTGGAAAAAGTGATCAGGCTGGCTTGGATATAGCTGACATATAATGCTTAGATGGAGTAATAGCACAGTATAGAGGTAGCAGCTGTGCTCCACTGGTGGGCTCGTTTACAATCAACAGGTACTTCGCAGTAGTGCACCTGGGTTTAAATATGACTTAGTGACAAGCAAAAATGATCCTGGGATCTTGCTTTCTTAAACGGACATTTGTCCACATCCCCAGACTGCTGGTGAACTGGCAGCCTGCCTGACACAGTCCCCACATAAAAGGGAAAAGAAATATTATGAGTGATTTGGCAGAGCTGTGTGTGCTGTCCCTTCTCAGCTGTTGGCAGTGTGCCTGGCTTTAACCAGCAAAACTAGCCCTTTTATCTTCCAATTGAGGAAAACTGAGGTTGCTCTCTCCTTTGGAAGAAAAAATTCCACTTTTTTCAGATACCTTTACTTACTTTAAGTCAGTCATTTATTTGACACTCCCATCTTCCACAGAGCTTCTGTGCCCGCTATATACCACCAAGCTGACAATTTGTGCTCTGTGCTAACAGGAGCCCTTCTGTGCAGAGTAACCCACTTGCACGGCTGCACGTTTTCCTGCCAGGATGCGGGATCCAATGTCACTGTTTGCTGCCAAGTGCCAGTGCACTCAGGTTTTGGTTCGGGTGATGAGAACAGCACATGGATCACCAGATCCAAAAATAATCTAAAAATTATCTGAAACTACATTTCCACTGGAATTAACAGTAAATACATGAGGTGAGTGTCAGCAAATTTGTTTCAGCTTTCTTCAGTGACCCCAAAAATATTTTGTATGCTTTGCCATGCAGGTGCTGGATGTTAGCAAGGAGGGGAAGGAAGAGGTATTCTACGGGCCTACGCTCCCCTTCGCTTCCAATGGAATAGCAGCCTGCTTTCTTCCTGCTCCTTATTTCACGTGCCCCAACCTTCAGACGCTGCAAGTGCCTCACCACAGGATCGGCACAATGTGACACATTCCTTGTGCTTCACAGAATCAGAAGTGGAGGGGGAAAATGTCAAACCCTGTGTATAGGAGGGTTTCTCTGGGTCAGTGAGAAGAATCAATCCACTTGGGCTGCTGCTTTACCATCACACATTTGTCTTAAAGTCGGATCACGGCAGGCAGGAAGGAAGCTGCAAAACCTGTGTGCGGTTTCTCTCCTCGGCCTCAGGTGTAGAAGCAGATACATGAGAGCGTTGTGCATTTCTGCTGGTGACTACTTGCTACGTGTCTTCTTCACTTCCTTATGCAACTTCGTCAGGCGTTGTGGATGCTCTCAGCTTTTCCTGGGCTACTGCTCTTTGGAGTCTGCACATTCAGTTGTTCACCAGTGGCGCTTTCAAAGACAATAAAAAAGCTCTGTTTATGTTGACAAAGATGATATAATAATACTGTGCTAATTATGCAACTTACTCGATACCTTTGGCAAAAAGAATAACAAATGTGTTGACTTCCAATTCCGAACTCCATCGTTTACAGTTTCTCATTTAATAATACTTTATTTGAAATTTAAATACTTCAAAACAGATTAAAACAAAAATAAAAACCAAACAACCCCTATAGGATATGAGGAACAGATAAAAATTTTCTCAGCTGAAAGGCAAAGAAAATGAAGCCTCGTGGTTAAACTCAAGTCTGAACTGAATGTGTTTGTCTGAGAATCTAAAGATTGTTTGAGATGTCATTTACCAAGGTCTACTACCAAATAAATGTTACCTTCTGTCATATGATCCATTCTTCCTGACAGCTGCAATCTTTTAATGGTGGAGATCAGCCTCTTTACTGTATAATTAAAATGTGCCATTTACTTAATATTTTTAATATCCAGTTTGCAAGGGGTCACCACATTTACAATTATCAATGAACAGTCTCATTTTGTCCAACATATGGTCCCACAAATCACTGGTCTCCAGAGGCTAAACAGGTGTAGAACAATGTCAATATTTATTTATTTATTCTTTCAGTTTATATAGTGTGTCTCCACTGCATTCTCCAGGCATATGCCAGCTCACAGCAAATACTCTAACCTGTTATATTTTGGCTTTGCTTGGCTACGACAGCCCCTGTCTCTTATCTCTGTGTTTTATTTACATATTGAACAAAAATGTCAATGTTTGTAAATATTAACCAAGCATGTAATTAAATCTTTCTCTATTTCTGATTTATGGATAGTCTGCACTTCTCTGCCTCACCTACTGATCAGCTCCCTGCCACTGTGCTGCCTGAGCAGACCTATCAAATTCCTGCTGGTGCTCCTGCTAATGCCACATGTGGAATGTGCTGCAGCAGTAGCCCGTGCCTGCTGGACAGGAACAGGTTTGACTTCGTCCAGTGAGCAGTGCTTTCGAATCAAAAACATCTTTTAAGGGTCTGGTTACAGGGAGGTAACTTAATTATCATTTCTGTCTCCTGCTGGGCAGTGTACTGGTGGAACATCACCTTTCTTTTTCCATACTTATCAGGTTAGAATGTTTTATGGTTTTGGGTTGTTTTTTTTTTTTTTTCGCTGAGCTTTCTCACTCTCGTTGACTTAAGCAAATCTGCAGCTGCACAGTCTTTGCCTGGCACATGGGCTCGAGTTGCTGACACCATCTCCCTCTGTGCACCAAGCATGCCTATATCCTGGCAGGACTTTTCTCTATGCTGCATGGGAGCTGGATAGGCTGTACATCAAGACATTTTTAGTTTCTTGTTTTAATTTGTTCGATTGCCTAGAAATCTGCATGCAAGGCACAGCTTTATGAACAGGTCATTTACAGAAATTGTTTTGTTGTGTGGGCTGCAGGGCCCAAGCCTGGCAAGTATTCAAACTTTGACTTAGGTGTGGCTTTCAGGGACAGAAATGGAGTACCTGTCTCATTTTCAAGAGGAGGGTGGCTAAAATAATCAACACATGTGTGCAGGGGCTTTGAGTGTCATCCTGGAGGTACCTCATCAGGTGAGCAATCAGCTTTTGTTTTGGGGGCAGAACTGACACTTACTTCCTGTTTGTAAAGCCCAGGGCACTTCTGGACAATTGGACAAAGTATGTTTTCTATGTCTCAGCTTAGTTTGGAGGCTTTTATTCCTAGATGTCACAGCTTACCACAGCTGTAGCTATGGTATCATTTCTAAACTGCTGCTTCTGGAGAGCAAGGGGAGGGATTAGCATGGATCAGGATGACTGCTGAGCAGCGGCAGAAAGTGGCAGCAGTGGCCTGGGTTTGAGAAGCAGAGGGGGGCAGCTTCCTTATGCAAAGAAGCATGTGCTTCTTGGTTCGAGGCCTGAAAGGCAAGAAAGTTATTTATCATGTTTGTTCTGCCCTTTAGACACTTTTACTGCTCTGGTTGTTAACACCAATTGTCTGCACTGTGAATGGCAGTTTTAAACAGCTGTGCAATTGCATTATATTGGTGAGGGGTACCTCTGCCACAGAGCCTCAGGACAACACATATGCTCCTATTAGTGTCAGGATCCTGCTCCGGCTCTTAATCATCAGGCTCCACTGATTACAGAGGTCTTTCACAGCAACTTCTTAGTCATTTAAGTTTTTGTGTCACACTTTCCTATCTGGGCCTTTCTGCTTTTGTTGCAGGACCTACAGGACAGATGGAGGGTGCTTTGCTGCACCTGAAGCCAGAAAATGCCTCATAGCCCTTGCCAGATGAGCAAAAACCAGTTAATTATTGCCAGGTAAGAAAAGGGAACAGTGTGGATGCAAGAGCAGACAGAGAGCACCCTGCTGTGGCTGAGGGGTCTCAGCTGGAAGGAGTGAGGATGGGAGAGCAAGGCTGGCTTCACCTGCCACCTGCAGCTGTGCAGGACTCCTGCAAAGGCTGCCTGGTGAGCTGAAGTTTCAGAATCACCATGTCCTTGCTCTGCCATCCTTCCATTGAGTGTCTCTGGCTTCTGAAACAGCCATGAACTCCTTAGATTTACACATTAAAGATACTTATATCTGCAACTAAGACTTTTGGGCCACAAGGTCTTAAAGAACTGTACTGGAGAGTCGATCTCTGATCTTTTTCAGGCCACTTCCATAAAGAGTAATATTCCATCCTTTATATAGCTTTAATTAAAGTATACAATTTAAAGTATATATACTTTACCTTTGAGTCCTAAAATGTGTTATCAACTCTTAGCTATAAATAACCACAAGCAAATCAGCTGCTTTGTGCTTTTAATCCAAAAAATACCCAATTTTCACCGGCAGCAGCAGCACCAACAGCTTCTTCTGCCACTTTGGTGTCTCTTGAGCATTTCACACTCAAGTGCTGGGTGTGAGTTCACATATTATGAGCCAGTGTGCAGCAGTTCTGCTTCTGTGCAGTAATGTTTTTGTAATGCTTCGATTTCTAGTTGTGGCTTATGATTTTCTTCTTAGTTTAGCAGCTTTTGGGCCAAGTTCCTGACTCTCAGAAGAGCTGAAACTTCTGTAACTCTTTTTCATCTAAATTTTGCCTTCCCCAGTTACCCTCCCCCAAACCTGTACAGACATTTAGTACATCAGTTGCAGAATCGTGGAGAAACAGATAATTGAATATTCACACATGCAGAAACAACCCAGGCAGAATGTGGAACAATGTGGAAACAAGCGCGAAAAGAGGCGGCATCTGTTTATTGAAAATTAGAATGTAGAATAAATTAAGAGGGCAAGGTTAAAACACTTCATCTGCAGGCAGTTTGTAGGGGAGGAAGACTGCAGGAAGTTTAGCAGATAGACTGTATATAAAGGACTTACACAGTTCTATTTTTGCAAAATGAGTGGTTTTTTTTCACCCCCCCAGGGACATATTATAAAGGGATAAAGTGTCCACATAAAGAATGGTTTTCCAATATAGATGATTATATATAGCTGCTCCACAGTAATGCCAGAATTCAAATGCTTAAAATGTTAATGTTGCAATGCTTCAAGTACCGAAGAACAGCGTAGGTATTTTTAGCAATACCCTCAATTCATGTAAGCAAATGCTGTGCTAATTTTTCCACCAGTGCCTATGCAGGTCATGCTGGGCCTTTCTAAAACAAATAATGAATTTTGCAAATTTGCATTTTTAATGCCTGTTTTGGTGTCATTCTGCAAGGAGAAGGGTAGAGCCAAGATAGTGTTTGATGGACTGAAAAATGCAGTGAATTTGGTTGTAATGTGGAATTACTCTGCTGGCATTTCAAAACGCCTGAAAAGATACCATATCTATGAATAGAGGATCTGAGCTTTTGCATTTTTTTTTGTTGTTCTGTACATACCTTTGCCCGTTGTACATTAAGCTTGCAAAAGGTTTACCACTTTAAAGCTGCTCAAGTAGGCAAAAGCCATGTCCTAGTCATTCATCATAAAACAAGCTTAATTATGCTAGGACATATTGACACTGCATCAGATTTTTAATCTTCAACATAATTTTATAACCATTGCTAACAGATGGGCTGATTACACTGAATTTGAGTTTTAAGTAATAGTTAAAAATTCTAAAATATGATTAAACTGGAAATACCCATTACATACATAATTTTCCAAAAGCTACTGAAAGAAGGAAAACCAGAGCGCAATAAAACCTCTTTTTTGTTTCCTGAGGGAACTATATTGCATTTAAGTGCAGAGTTATCAAAGTTCCTTAGATGACCAAGCAGTTTATGCTATTGGCAGCTCCTCTTCTGTTCAGTTACAACAGATAACACAGGACCTTTTTCTTTCCATAGGTCTGCTACTCTACTCCAGCATATAAGGTGTGAATTTTTTTTTCAGAAGCTCTTTTTTATTGAAACAAGTTTTTTTTAGTAACAATAACAAATGTAAAATTCTCATGAAACAGAGGGAGAGCTTTGTGGTACTAATGGAGGTCACATGTGAATTCTGAACAGAAGGTATTTTTTTCATGTTATCTCATTAAGGTTACTAAAGGAAAGATAAACCAGACTTCCCTCTGCCTGCCATTGTTCATCACATGCTGGACATCTGTTTCATATCACAAGGATGATAATGGGTCAGAGGTGATTGGTATCCTGAATTCTGGAATGGGAGAACTATAAAAATGAAATACTGTCTATTCAGATCTCAGTTCTATACATGGTAGGAAAAAAGGGTGCTTAGTATATATACACGCATAGTCCTCATATCCTGGAACAGTCCTCTGGCCAACAAGATCAGCATAGAAAATGCTGGTAAGGCTTATGACAGCTCTATTTCAGACAGGTCTCCTGTCACCAGTATTAGCATTTCCAAATGAAAGGACACTCTGGTGACAGACTGGGCGCCAGCAAGAAAAAGCTTACTGAAATTAAAAATTTTGTTAAAATTCTGCTGGTAAATAGTGATTCTGTAGTTATGAGTAATTAATTAAGATGTCTACTAGTTTTGGCTGGGTGGAGTTAATTTTCTTCACAGTGGCTGTTATGGTGCTGTGTTTTGGATTTGTGCTGAACACAGGGTTGATAATATAGAGATGTTTTTGTTATTGCTGAGCAGGGCTTAGACAGAGCCAGGGCCTTTTCTACTTTTTGTGCTGCCACACTGGGGAGGGGGCAGGGGGTACTTGAGAGGTTGGGAGGAGACACAGCCAGGACAGGTGACCCAAATTGACCAAAGGGATATTCCATACCATGTGACATCATGCTGAGTACATAAAGTGGGTGGAAGAAGGAGGGGACATTTGGAGTAATGGTGTTTGTCTTCCTGTGTTACACTGTTACGTGTGATGATGCCCTGCTGTCCTGGAGATGGCTGAACAGCCGCCTGCACTTGGGAAGCAGTGAATTCATTCCTTGTTTTGCTTTATTTCTGTGCCTTCCCTATTTATGGCTTTTGCCTTCCCCATTAAACTGTATTTGTCTCAACCCAGGAAATTTTCTACCTTTTACCCTTTCAATTCTCTCCCCAATCCCACTGGTGGGGGAGCAGCTGTGTAGGGGTTGGCTGCTGGCTGGGGTTAAACCTTGCAACATTCAAAATCGCTTAATACCACCAACATTTCATTATATAAATGGGTTTGAATGATGAAATTCCTCTGAATTAGGTACTCTAGCTACAATTTTATTTTCAGGATCTTCTCACCATCAGTTGCAGAATTTACAGCTGCAGGAAATGTCTGTCCATGCAAGCAGTGTTTTTTTTAAACAACGTACTGGGAGACACCCTTACAACCCAGTAAGTAAAATGCTGCCCTAGTGCTACAAAAACACAGGCCAAAGGAAGAGCCTATAAAAGCTGAAATCAGGCTGTCACTTTGTGGTGATGCTTCAGACCAGAACTCTGGCAGCACAAAGCTGTCTGTAGTGGTGACCTGTTAGCACAGTCACGGTCACCTGCAGCGTGGCTGTGGCACAACAGGTCAGACCTCAGACCAACGCAGTCTCTAACACTGCTTTGCCTTTCAGCCCTTTGCTAATTCTGAATGTTTGTGTGAGACAACAGGCCCACGGTGAGCTCTGCCTTCTGCAGCAGCCTGTGTGGGCAGGCACCAGCTGAGAAGAGGATGACAGGAGCACCCAGGTAGGGGTGGCAGCAATGCTGTTGCTCCAAGCCTTGGAGAGGACGCGGAAGCCTGAATGAGCTGGGGAGAAGGAGCAGAACTGCAGCAGTGTCCACCTGTCCAAATGGCTGTAGCAAGATGGGTTGTTCTTGTCAGGTAGTATTTGAATATCTAAGCACATAAATCAGAGAATGGTTTGGATTGAAAGGGTCCTTTAAAGGTCACATAGTCCAACGCCCCTACAATGAGTAGCAACCTTCAACTGTGTGAGGTTGCTTAGAGCCTCATCTTACCTTACCTTCAGTGTTTCCAGGGATGAGGTGTCTACCACCTCTCTGAGCAACCTGTCCCAGCATCTCACTATCCTCATAATAAAAAAATTTTTCTATATCTCTAGTCTGAATCTACCCTCTTTTACTTTTAAACCAAACTGTTCAATGTAAAATACTACAGAAAGGTTGAATTTAAATAATGTTCATTGCCTTAAGCAGCCTTTATACAGACAGCATCTAATAAGATATATTTTTTTTTTTTTTAGCTTTTAGGTTTTTTCTATATTTTAGTTAAAATAAGTGTTTTCTTCATTCCTCGTAACTGGTTTTGGACTGCTGGTTTGGTGTATGCTTTGTAAGCTAGCATTCTGTAAGTCTTCCTTTCATTAATATTATTGGAACTATCAGTCACATCTGCAAATGTCCATACCAAATAAACAGACCAACCCAGACCACCGATTTGGCAGTGGTTGATGACTATGATGCAAAAGGCCTTATTTCTGTTCACATTAACTTTGTGACAGAGAATAATGATAATTTCCAAATGGTTTAAATTAGTTTCTCATGCGTCAGGAGCTGCTATGCATTTACATAAACTCCTGTTGCTTTTTCAGAAACTTCCAACCACTACAGATAGTATTAAATATGTTTTTAATAACCTACTAAACACATCATTAAGTGCGTCATCATAATATCTGTTGTATCCTTTAAAAGAACAGTTTTTACTTTCAGGAAGTAATACTACAGTCAAACATCTGTTCTGCGATCTACTGGGTGGTAGGACTCAAATTTCGAAGGCATCTCAATTACTTCTCTTGGAGAGGGGTGTTTTTTATTCTTTTTTAAAAAAACTTTTCAGAAGCAGAATCCTCCTGGGATGAATAAAACTCCTCCCAGGTACATAAGCTTACGAGAAGCTACAATGCAAGTTCAATAAGTCATGAATAGATGTCATTTCGTAATGAAAAGAACCTCCATGTTCTGCACTATTAAGTAGCCTAAAGAGGCTTTTAGTTACTGCATTATCTGAAGCACCGATAGCCGATTTAGGCAAGAAGATTATCAAGTTGGACTTGATAAGATTACTGTAACGAAAGGGAAGCTGCTCTGAACAAGATTTTAGGGATTTTTGTGGAGCTGTTAGACACAAAAATAATTTTTCCTTCCCCTTAACATTGTAAAATTAAAATGTGAATAACTTTGAAAGTAAGAGCCTGCTCACCAGTGTTGCCATTAAGGGCAAACTCACTCCCAAAGTCCAGTAAGTAGTTTCAGAAATTTTCAGAAGGCTTCAGATTATTGAGGGAAGTGAAAAGTGTGGATACCACAGCCATTAATGAAAGTTTCCTGAGAACTTCAGAAAAAAAAAAAAAAGTAGAAAATGTTACAGAGCTAGATCTACCCTGGAAAGACCCATAACACAGCAAAATATTTGAAAAATCCAACTTTCCCGGCAAACAGGAATAATTACTAGCCTATCATCAAATGTTGAGTATTTTCATTAGTCCTGTCTTCTTTTTCCCTCCCACCTTTCACACCTAGTGTAAGTGGATAACTAATAGTGCCATGACTAATTAAAGGATCATGGGACCCTTGGAAATCATGGGTTAATTTTAAGAACATAGCATTGAAAAGGAAGAGAAGAGCAAATCTGAACCTGCCTTTTCTTATATTACCCATAAAGAAAACAGAGGTTTTACCATGGAATATGAAATACTGAAATGTTTTAATACAGGTGGAAGGTTAAGACAGATATATACATTCTGTGCAACATAAACATATTAAAAAAAGCTCTCTCATAACACAAGCTTTATCACACTGGCACACCTCCTTGTGAATGCACTGCATTCAACAAGTTGAGTACTATAGAACACACATTCTTCTCATTCTACTAAAATAATAAATTAGAAATTACAAAATTATTATTTTCTTAAGAACAGACTGAGTAAGATTTTCAAAAGTACACTATTAAGAGGGACAGGTCTCATTCAATGTGAACTAAGTTGTGAAATTCTTTGAAATCCTGTCTTGTATGTTGCAATACAGGCTCTGTTCATATAGATATTTGAATATGTAATAAATTAGCTTTCAGTCTTTCTATTGCTATTCAACAGGATATTGAGTCAATCTTCAAATGCAGACAATAATAAAATACCGCAGATTTTTTTTTAAAATTAATACATAAATTGGGGGAAAAAACAACCACAAAAATTGATACATGTATTTCCATTGTAAAGATAAAGAACTTGTCTAGTGTGTCGTAGTCTGTAGTTTTAGGTACCAACAATGTCATAACGTCCAAGAGGAAAGGATTAATCACCAGCACATTACTGATCTGTCTCATTTTCCAGTTTTTGTATCTCATTTTGTCCAGCCTCTGCGAGGTGAGATAAGAGTCTCTTGTAGGCTTCTCTGTTGGAGAAAAAAAAATAAAATCAAAATATGTAATGTGTTACTTTAACAATCTCACACAAAAGTGTGTAATTCCCAAACACATTGTTAAGATATTGGGATATTAAAACATGGTAACTTCCCCCCACCTATTCAACCGCTTTGTTTGCTGTGAATCTTTAGCATGGCCAGGTCAGAGGAAGAATAAAGATTGCATTGTTTAGGGCTAGAAGTGGAGATGCTTAGAAGCATACTTGTTTAGTAAACCTCTGTGAAATAGAAGTTCCTCATTTAAAAATGTGGAGTTTCCAAGGCCTAGATGAGATTAGCATTCAGACTTGATGTTTGCTCTCTCATTTCTGCCTAGGCAATCCCTGTGACTCTCACCACAGCACAGTGATGTGAGCCCCTGGCAATCGGGTGAGAGGCACTGACCCAGCTTTAGACCACCATCCCCAACCAAGGACAATGACTGTTTTAAAATAAACCTGAAATTCAGAAGGGAACTGTCACTCAAGTGGATTTTCCAGAAGAGTGCATATGTGTTGATGAGACTTTTCACCTTAAGTTCATTCTAATACTCTCCAACCCAGACAATGTAATTATTGTTAAAGTACTGCCTCTGACATTGAGGTCTTTTCTAATTATCTATTTTTGTCATGAAATATTAACTTGAACAAACAAAACTGCAGTTTTCCTACTAGTTCCTTGCAATAACAACACTGGACATCACCACTATAAGCATTTAATGCAACTTCTGAACCTTACTTCTTTTATACATATGGGTTTGCACTTTGATGTCTACAGTAATTGCACTGAATATGTTAATATAATGTTATTTAGAGTCTGGGACTGAAGAGAGAAAATCAGGTGTTCTTGAATAGAGAAAATTAGTGTTCTTACAATAAAATGCTCATGGATCACCTCAGGCTGCTGGGTAATGGAGCACATTCTAAATACAAATTACTAATAGAAAACATCAACAGATTAGATAATATATATGGTTTAAGTGATGAGACTAAAGGAAGTGTAGCTCTTCAGTAATCTCCAAGCATAGATTTCAGGAAGCTCAAGCAACCTGCATGCTTTCAGTATTTTGTAGATAATGGGATGAATGTTACCATATTAATGGTATTTAACAAAAGAAAAACATAGAAAAATTTTAGCTATTAAACACATTATCAAAGGATGAAAAGCAGGTCGTGTGGAAATCCTGCATATAATGGCACATCAGGCTGACCCTGGGCAAATTTTCTTAAATAAAAGCAAATGCAGTTGTTGGTAGTGGATAGTAAAAAGTGAATAATATAATTACAAATGAATTAAACACATTTTTCATTAAATGTAAGATTAATAGTCTGTGAGTACCCTTTAGTGTCTTACGAGTTACTCTTGCAAACTGTCTTTTTATAGCCCAGGCCCTGCCGACACACACCTCAAAACTTGCCCAGCGTGAGGCATGAGTGGATCCTCCCCTTTGAGTAGTCCCAGGATGTGCAGCGATGCAAACACTGGGGCCAGTTCCTTGCCGAGTCCCCAGGAGAGCCATGGGCAGCCTTCCAGTGAGCAGCACTAACAGGAGGAGCCCTTTTGGCTCGGGTACCACATGAGGCAGAGCTTCCTGGAGTTTTGTAACAGTATGTGCATAGATGCTGAAAGGTCAGTGCTGCATCTGCACCCAGAGACACCACCATCCCTAAGAGCTGCTCCCCTCATGTGCTATTTCCTCCTAATGCCAGATGGATTCATGTGTCAAATATTTCTGTCCTAAGATCTTCGGGGGCAAACGGAGGAAGTGTGAGCCTGCTGTGCCTATCGGAGCCAGCCCTTCCTGGACCTACAACTCTTCTAAGTTTAGATTATGAGAGAGCCCTTGAAATTAAGTTGGAGGTGTTTCTTTTCCAAGCACCTCAGATCATACCTGATTATACTATAATTTTACATATGACCCATAAAGTCCTCTAAAACAGTGACTAACAGGAAAATTCTCTGGGTAAGGAATTCTTAATACTCTTTCGCAACATACAGTGTAGAGACAACCTGGCTTCGCATAAATTCTACTCTGGTCTGTGGTTCCTAGTATCAAAACATCTCTGGAAATATTTAGTAAATATAGATGGCTTAAAACCATGAAAGGCTTGAGTTAAGGGAGATTTCTGGCTGAACACACTTAAAAATCACTCATTTTTGAGTGTCTGTGCTGCTGTCTTAACACTGCTTTCTTTCAAGAGAATAAACCGCTACTATTCATTGTCAGAAAAATAATATTAAAAGAAAATCAAACCTCTGTGCAGCATTTCTTCCAAGGCCTTGTTTGTGCTCCGAATCCTTCAGAGACTGTGTGATTGTAGGAATCAGGCTGGTGACTAAAGTCTGATCCAAGACTGCCACTGCTTCCAGTATGCTGAAAACCCGGTGATCATAGACAGCAGTGTAGTCCTGGATAAACTGCCTGAGGGAGATACAGAGGCATTTAATGCAGGGTCAAAAGTAGATGCAGAGAACATGCCAGGAACAACTGAAGAGTCTAATCGGAACAAGCAATCTGGCTGCATAGCAATTTTCATATTGTTACACTGGAATACCTTCTCTAAACAAAGCCATGCTTTTGAAGCCTAATGCTAAAAATTCCACACATTTCTTTTCAAACAATTTGGCAGATTCTGATGCTGTTTCACCAGGACTGCCTTGTTCCAGAGTACTTTACTTTGGAATGTGTGTGAATGCAAAACTAAACCATTATTTCTTATTTAATAAATAATAATTATAATAAAAAGACTAACAAAACAAGAGTTTTAGATTCAAATTTGCAGAAACAACTTTGGCATTTCTTATAAAGCTCCCCTGGATCTTAAACAGGGCAGACCATTGGATGGAAGCACATCCATCTGCCGTCCTGAGGATCTGAGGCCTTTAAAGATCACAGATTACATTCAAATCAAAGTGAACACCCTAGGGATGACACATCCCATGAAAGTGATGTATTACATACAGACTGGCATGTCCACAAGCACCCATTCTTTTTTCAGTGAGTCTCTCTGGAGGCTTTCACCTAGACCTAGCCCAGTACAGCAGCAGCGCTTAAGGGCTGCAGAATGTCTTTGGGTGCCAGGTCATGCAGCTCTTCTACTGCATCCATGTGAGATACAGGATTCATTTTGCAGAGCTATGAAATAAGGGTAATTTGCATTATAATAATCTATTATTGTCATAAAATCAAATAAAAAAAGCTAAGCTTGTTGTATGAAGATTAGCTGCACTTCAAATTAGGCACACATATCTTCCACAGCACCATCAGCATTCCTGAGGAGTTTTTCCCATCGCAGGAGCAACGCATCTCCCTGCTGTATGCCTCTCAAAACAGTACCTCATCCATGAGGAAGCAGGTATGTCTCTCACTTCTGTTTTTCTGCTCTGGCTTTTTGGCAAAGCTGTGTTCAAATCCAGTGCCAAAAGTACCATTACTAAAATACCATAAACAAGCAACAATGCAGCATGTTAGGATAATTAGTTATTTTAAGAAAACATGTTTGCTGTCAATTGGCTCGCCGCAGCTTTGCTGCCAGTTGGCATATTTTCTGGTTACCTAAATACAGAAGTCAGCTGGGTGGCATGTTCTCCTCCTGACCCTGCTTGGCAGCCTTCTATCATGTACTGTACAATGTCTGTAGATATTTTTTTAACTGCAAAAGAAAAATCACAAGATTCACACAGAGCTCTTGAACTGACCATCTGGAGAATGTCTTTCATGAACACAAAAATTTTTAAATGAGAAAAAGAAAGGTTTCATCTTTCTTTGATGCAAGTGAAATGACTGTGAGAGCACTTAGTTAGATTGGCTATAAAGAACAGAATGAGTCACAGGTTTATGCAAAAGTCTTATTTTCACCACCATTATCCTTTGAACAGATTTTTAAATACACTATGGTCTTTTTAAGTTGAAGCCAAGAGATACATATTTAGAGGAAATAGAGGTTTTATTTAGATGTAAGTTGTGTTTATATTCTTTAATCATTCCTGTTTGATTCAAAAGAAGGGCAGTCACAGCATTATATCCTACTCAAAGTTATGTGGATCTACTTCGTACTTTCAGTGGTGGAGATTGTTCTGAAATGCACCCTAACTCTTTTTAAAAGGGAAAAAAAGCCCTAAAAAACCCAACAACTCCCCCCCACTATTTTCTCAATAATTGTTTCCAAATAAATACCCAAGTTGCAAGATACAGCTCTTCCTTTAAAAAGGTAGAACTGGGCTGCAAGGACTTTTCTGGAAGAGTGTGGCAGAGCCCTGTCCAGGCAGCACAAGACTTCCAGCTCATTCCCCAGCACATTGCAAGGTGGGTACTCAGCTTTCAGCAGATATGGCTGTGATGGCAAAAGGGGGAAGCAAGTTGTGTGATGATTGAACTAATTTCCTAAGCACATTTTGTCCTTGAAACTATTATAGACCAGAATCAAAAAGTACTTTATTAGAGAAAATTCCCAGGAGAAGTCAGAGGTGAATCCAAATTTTGCTTAATGCCTCTCTAGCAGCAAGAAATGGAAATTCTGAGCTCAGGTACATTCGTTATACAATGGTGGGGTGAAAAGAGTGCTTCATTCTTTAAGTAGCTAAAAATAAAGATGTTCTTGCTACAAAACAAAGCATGCTAAAAGAAGAAAGAAGACTCAAAGATACCTTCAGAGAGCAACATGCTACTTTTAATCCATTTATAATGCCTCTATGGGGAGAACATACACTAGTCTTATTTGGTCTCAAAACTTTAGGTGGAAGAAAATTTCCACAGTTATTAATGGAGGAGATTATGTAGGAAAGGTGGGGAAAAATGAAATGCCTTCAGATTCCTGAGAAGTTGATTAGTTCATTAGAGAGTTAAATGAGGCAGGACTTCTCTGCCTGAGAGACAGAAGTCCCAAACCAGTTAATGAAAAAAAAAGTTTAGCTGAGTTTAGCTGGGCAGATTATTTTATTCACCTCATCTGAGAGTCTTAAATACTGGAATGAAAGACACTCAGCAGTGCAAAATCTTGCAGGTGTGGAGAGATGTACTTAAAGCAAACAAACAGCTCACCTTGCAGCTCATTAACCAGTACCAAGCATTTCAACACGGCTGGGAGAACCAAGTCGATGTCACACAGTTCAATGCTCTGGGTTCTCCGAAGTACTTCAAGAATGAAAGCAAGAACGGAGGCCAAGCGAGGAGGTGGAGCATTCCCTTTGAACTGCAGGTAGTTTTCCCTGGGAAGACAAAGCAAGCCAGAACAAAGTCCATGATTTGGGGTTTTTTTCCATGCAATGCAAGAACCATATACCTTAAAATAACTGTGATATTTCAACAGGAGGCCTATTATATAGATTTCAATCTTTATCTAAGCTCAAATAATGGCTTCTATTTGTCTTAGTCGTAGCAATGACTCCCAGTTTGTCAGAGGACAGTGATATCTTCTGCCTCTTCTGTTCAGAGAGGAGTGAGAAATAAGAGCCATCATAATTACAGTTAAAAACCCAAGTGTGACTATTAAAAGCTAAATACAAAGGTAGCTTCATAATATAGTTGTACACATGATGGAATCAAGATTCTAAAATCCTAAACCACCATCCATAATACAGCTGTTATTTAATTATGTTATTTAGCTTTATGTGCTTTTGCAAACTCACAATCATATTTGTGGTAACAGCTCTGCTGTTACACTGGTACTGTTATTTTATTTGTGTCAACAGGATGTTGTAACAGGACAGCCAATGACTGATCTTGCTCTGTCAGAATTAACACAAATATCTCCAATATAAAATCTGGCCCAAGGATAAAAGGTGACCTATCGATCTGCAACAAGAACAAATTTTAACATCACACACATGGAGTGTTCCAATATTAACACCTCGATTTGTTCATTTTCCACAAAAGAATACAAGAATGTGAACTACTGTTGGTTTGGCACCACAAATTAATGAAATCTGAAGACAGTAACTTTCACAGGTGAAATAGAACACAGCATTTATTCATCAGGCAGCAAGAGCACTCCCAGAACCGTCAAAAAAATCTTTTAAGATATTTAATATTAGGTACTGTTACCTACTGAAACAAGGCACATATGGGGACTGAGTAACATGTCAATTAAAAACCAGCATCCGTATTAAAAACAGTAAAGGGTGCTTCTACAACTTTCAAATGAAACCTGACTTTCAGAGCTCTGGGTACTTCATTGTATTGCTTCAGAGCACTGGTGTTGCTTGGCAAATAAAAGCTGTAAGACCCACAGTTCTTGTATCATGTGGTCTTACTTTAATATTAGCAACTCCAAAATCTTCTGTCCCATTAATTACTCTGAAAATTTCCCACCTTTTTTTTTCGTGTGTTCTTCCACTAAAACAGATCTCTGACCTGGATAATACAATCCTGATGGTGTCATTCTCTTTCCTCTCTGCAGCACCAATACATTCACTGCTTTCATACAGCAAAGTGGCGAGCAAACTGCACCTATTTGTGCACAGACCCCGTGACTGCTTCATGACCACTCAGCAGTTTGCAAACCAGAGTGCTGCTCAGTTCTAACACATTCTTCCCAGATCACTATGGAATGTTTCACATCCTAAAAATCACCAAGTGCCATTACACCTTCAGAACTTTCCACTCTCAATCCCCATGTTCACACATGCATGCACACATTCAAAAATAACTTTTATAAGATGACGAAGTTTGGGTATCTAAAAACATGTCAGAACTAAGATTGTGAAATCTTAATTGACTCCCTTAATATGTGATAATACAGGCTTTACTTACAGGATTGCCTAGTTTATTTAACGAAATCAGCACTGACATTCTTTTTGTGATCAATATGTATACCCACTCCCTTAACAAATAAAGATCCAATTACCTTGGATATAAGCATGTATTTGAGGGGGTTTAAATCCTTTCCCAACACGGACAAAAAGTACAGATTGTTCACTGTTCTGCAGTACATAAAACAAAGTGTCAGCCTCTCAGCAGCAGGAACACAGATATGTAGCTGCTGTTGACACTGTGCAAGTGGTGACAGCGCAGTGAACAAGCACCATCTCTGCTTCTCTGTCTTCCTCTTCCCACACCTGCAGTTTTCCATGTCCCCTGGGCAGCTGGCACACCTGTGTGTGCTCTGACACAGAGCAACAAGGCCCCACATGCACAGGTAACTGAGGCAGCTCTAAGCGCTACAACTCTGTGCCCCTAAATACAGCCTGAGACACACACATGATGATGTCTATTGGAGTATAATTTTTCTAGAAAATGATTTGCTTTTCATGTGACCTGCTGCAATACTTTTTGTTATGGCCTAGGACCTTTATCCTTAATTTGTCCCTCACAAATCTTTCCAATTTCACTCTTCTGATATATAAACAGTGTCCTTCCTTTGCTCCCTGCCCAGCAACTCTCAGGCTCTTCCAAGAGCCACACCATCAGCTGAGAAGAAAGCAGAGGCCTGAGCTCATGAGCTATTTGTGAAATCTGAATCTGAAACCTGAGTAAGTGATGTTTCATATTTCACTGGTCCTTACCTTATGACATACAAGGTGGTCTTGCGGAGACGGAGCAGCTGGGGTGCTGTGATGGAGCTGCCTAAAGCAGCGAGCAGAGGATGCTGTCCAGCACTGGGCACAGTCGGGGAGGAAGGGAGAAATCGTCCAAAGTAATGTCGAATAATGCTCCCAAGGAGTTGATTTAGATAGGCACCCTGTGTTTGGGACTGACAACATATGAAGGACAGGCCCTATAGCAGAAAATTTTAGAAAGTGAGGAATTGAATACATTTTTACCAATACAGTTGAATAAATCTTTAACAACTATAGGCTAAACACTCACTACATGCTGTGTAAACTGCTGCACAGAGAGTAATTATGCCTGACAAATAAGCATCACTGATTTGCTGCAGATATGATGATCTGCAAATGAAGACAGAGTCAGGCAAGGCTTGCAAAAGAGAGAAAAATCTTTCACTAGACTAATATATTGGAAGATAAGCTTTGGGACATGCAAGCTCCCCTTCAAATTAAAAATAAAACCTTGGCATTTCAGACCTGTGCCCAAAAGCTTCTCATTTCTGTTTTCAAACCTGTACATGGTCTAACAAAGTATGTTAGTTAGGCAAGATTTAAGACGGGAGAGAAAGAATAAATACCCCATCTGCTTATAAAGGACCATGTGATATTTTTGTATAAATCATATATAAGAAAAATGAGCATTTAGAATTGAGCTCCAAGAAGAAAAGATTTGCTCATAATATGAACAAATTAGGGTAAATTAGGCACCATTTATAAGGGATTTAGAGGAGGTTTTAAACTCTGTTTAAGATAAGGCTAAAACTGCTGTGATTTATCCAATATAAGCTATATTGATCTAGAGAAAAATCTATAATGAAAGTACTTGCCCAGAAAGTGCTTATCTGAACTCTACCTGTAGTTACAGAACATATATATGGTCCATCCCTGAAAAAAAGAGTTGCATTCTTACTGGAATGGGTTCCCATAAGAGAAAGTTAAGATCATGTTTCCTTCCCGCTCCTCTGAGTACTGAGAGGAAGAACAAATCACTAAGAAAAAAATAAAAAGGTCCCGTGATCTCCTATCTCAAGGGTCACAGTCAGCAGCACAAACAGAAGCCTCTTGAGAACTCAGTTTTCACAATAGTTTTGTCCAACAAGAATAATGGTGTAAAACAAGGTCAAGCACAGAGTTCCCTAGACAGCAATTTCAACAGTACTTCAAACTTCCATTAGCATTGCAATCCAGACTCCAGTTTTGGTAGGAGGAGTATCTGTCTGAATATTTATGGTTGCTGAGGTAAACTAAGACCCCTTAATATAGGAATGAACAGATCAAGTCAAGCTGCTTTTGTTCCCAGCTATGGAAAAAGTGTATTTCTGTTGCTTTTGGTATAGAAGTCCCTCCCCAAAAACATTTTCATCTATACCTGTGTGAACATGACAGAACATTCAGGAAAAAAAGCAGGCTGAGCCATAGCTGAGGATCGTGAAATGGGGAGTTCCTACTTTTGGTTCCGTAGCAAACAAATACAGGAAACGTGAGATTTCAAGAAATGAGATGCCTGAAGACTTGCTGTTGCTGGCTCTCTTGAATGCAGATTTGGGTTAAAGGTTTCACCTCACATACGTCTAGGGTTCCTTGATAATTTTGGCAAGTCTCAATGATAAAAACACACACTTTCTGAACTGAGGCTTTGATTAAAACTTCAGATTTTCTCCTCCTTTTGTGTACATAGAGTAAATTATTGTAGGAAAAAGCAGCTGCTGCTGTATCAGAAGTCTTAAAAACAAGAAATCTGCTACTTCTTGGCAAGTAGCAGACTCAGACTGTTAGAGATGATAGACTATTTAGTGTGTAAACTTAAGTGTTTGATGTTTTCAGTAAGATATTGCAGAGGCATAAAGAAGAGTTGCCTGCACTTTCTGTAGTACAGCTCATACAAAAAGACAGAATGTATTCCATAATCCAAATATCAGAACTGGCACTCTTAAGACTCTTGACTGTTTTAGCACTAAAAGAACCCTAACACCTATAACAAAGTGTATTAATTTATCTGATAAAAGGGACACAAAGAACATCACAACCTTACAGAGGATACCTGCAGGAATACATGAAGAACACAGCACCTCTGAAGAACTAACAATGACAGTTGCTAAAACGAGAGAGTTCTTCAAACGGAGGATCAACAAATGATACATAATATCAAGAACAGAAGACATCAGTTATTAACTAGTAAGAGTTACTGTTTTTAAGAATGATCCTAGAGTTATTGAATAGCTGCAATAAAAAGAAAGGAATATTAGAATTTAGTATCTGAAGGAATACTGACTAATTTTTGTAGGTCTAATAATTTCATTTGAAAGTGAACCAACAAACCTAGCCTGATCCTTCACAAAAGCATTTTCATTTTTTGGGTTGAAATAAATTGATTTGGAAACTGCATCCCATTAGAAAAGAACTTGGATTTCTCTCCTGGACAAAAAGGCCTTCAGGTCAACACTGGGTTCTTTATTTTGGACTCCTCCTTTTCCTTACAAAGTGCAGAGGGCAACAGACCTGCACAAGGTCTGACAACACCATATCCCAAGTGGCACAAGGCATAAATTACCAACACTGCACAGTAGCTTCAAATCTCCGTGTACAATGGCAAAACACCCTAGGCAATGCTGGCCAAGGATGTGATTGCAAGGTAATCACACAGAAATTTCTTCTTTTAAATCCCACCAGTAATTAAGAGAGATTAAGGAAGCTACCATCCAAATGAGGGAAAAAAGAAACACACGTGCAACTGGACTGCAATTCTGGACCAGAGATTTGAAATCAATCATATCAGACCCCCAGGACAATCCCTACAAAGCAGATGGACTTTAAAGGGTTGATAGAGTCACTTTCTTTTCCTTAACTATGTTCTTTAGCCATCTTCTGAGGTTAAGATTAAAAAAAAGAACATTTTAAGGGGAGCAGAGAAGCATGACATCATCTGCTCCTCATTTTAGCAGAAAGGCAACTGATTCCTGTGTGTGTTCACTGCAGGAATCTTTTGTGGCCAGAGCTGCCTCTTCTGATTTATCTGTATATCTGTAAATCACCTGTGGAGAGCAAAGAACCGATTAGTATGGATTACTGGAACTATTCACTGCAGAAATGCCAAGCTACCTAATGATGACTTATACTGTAAGTCCCGCTGTTGGAATAAATCTGCTGTTCACCAATTAATGTTGTACAATTCCTATTAAATACATATTATAATTCACAGAATGTATTAATAAGCTTGCTTAAATATCGGACCACAGATGTGGCTCATGGGAGGGCTTTTAAGGTCTGATCTCTGACAAATGCTGAGCCTGCACAGAGCCACTAAAATCACTGGGAAGTGTATGTGCCAAGCACTACTCAGAATGAAGCTCTTTTGCCATTCTCCGTATTTAGATAGAAATCAACAAATCTTCTGTATTTGGACAGGATTAACACCGATAAGACAAGCAGGGTATTTTACTTTCCCTATCATTATGTATACAATGCTTATTCCATGCACCCACGCTGTATTCTGCAAGATATATTCAAACCAGTATTTCTTCTCCAAAACAAATTTCTTACACTGCTTCAGTTCTTTCCCATATTACTGGTAATGTGTACTAAAATTCCTCCAAATCATTCTCCAAGAAATCCATCAAAAGCAATATTGGTCTGAAATTTCCCACGGTAGACTTTAGCAATCCACTACCACACAAACCAACTCAACTTCTTTTTGCAGTAGTGAAATACCTACAGTTAAATTTTACATGCCTCACTATCTCATAATTAGGAACAGTCTCATAAAATTGTAAAATGGCTGTTCATTCGCATTCTTCATGCTTTACTTTCCAAAGTCAGTCATTCAAACAATTCTGAGGGCAATTTTTATATTACATCTCAATAAAAATCTTTCTTAGGTCATCAAATATTTTCAAAACAGATGATGCACAGTGAAAGAAATAGTATCCAGACAGTAACCCTTTAGGCAAGATAAAAAAAACCCAAAAAATTAGTTTAAAAGTTGCTAGAGCTAAGCTATTTTGACAAGGCAGCATCAGTGACTGAGTTTGAAAAAAACTTCTTGATAAGCTTCCCCTACAGTGGAGACCAGACCAGCTGCCCAAAAAATGTCAAAAGGCAGAGCTGTATAGCCCAAAGTTCTATATAAACATGAACATAACAAGTAAACACAGTCAGTCTGAACTGAGGGGAGAGAGATACAACACCCAGTCTTAACTAGCGCCTTTGACAATTATGTGTGCTTGTGTAAAATTAAAGGCTCTAACTTTGATCTATTAAAAATAAATCTGTAGGTTTGGGGTAGTAAAGGATGGTGAGATATAGTCATTGGTTCTGGTGAATTGTGAAGTTAGTAATAAACTACACTGTGTGGAGAGAAGGAGCTTCATATGTTGTCCTAAAAGATTAAAAAAAAACCCAGGAACTCTATAGGATTTCATAAAATTTCTGCATCAGTGGATATGTAAAATTTACTGCTACTAGGACTGATTTCAAACCCCTTTAAAACCCACAAAAAGGATCAAGTAAACCACATTAAGAGTAGTTGTTAAAAACTCTGAAAAGAGGGAAGTTTTTTCAGGTCATTGCTAGCAAAACTAAAATGTTTTCTGGGATCTGAAGTAGTTTTTTTAAACAAAGCAGGAGAAACCCACACTGTAGGAACTGAAGAAGAAAAAAAGATGGAGCCTGGAAATTTTCAGAAAACTAAAAAAAAAATATTTAAAAAAGGAAAGGCTGCTGAGAAGAAATTCCACTCAAGGGCTTTCATACTTTGACTATGAATAAAGAACTTGCACGTATAAAAAGATATTTTGCATGGTCTCCAAATTCCTGTTTCTTTATTTTCATGTAACTGCAAAAGGATTAAGCTGTAAGCTGGAGCATTAACAGGGACAGATCTACAGAACAATGTTTGTCTAACATTAGGGTTAATTCAGGCTCCTGCACTAAAATACCAGTGCTCTACTACCACAAATGAGCACCAGGCACAAGGCAGCTACTCAAGAGGGGCCTCATCACACATTTCACCTGCAGTTTAGGTTCGTCAAGGTGAGGTTATTCCCAAATAATTCTGTTTCTACATCTTTCTTCCCTCATTTACATGCTTTCCCTCCCAAATATACTGTTTTATCACTTTTCTGATACGCCCATTTGGGTTTTTGGATTTTGTTTGTTTTGTGAGGCTAGTTACTATTCGATTCAGGTCACAAATTGCTATTCACAGAATCATTAAAGCAAATTAAATGGGAATGCATATGGTGGTGAAAGGGAATGAATTTACCCTTAAGCCAACTGTGAAACAATAACCTGAGATGCCAGAGTTCCTAGAATCCATTCAATCTCAAACGATCTCAGCAGAGTTTTTGTTTGTTTTTAAACTGATCTTGAAATATTTTTGAGTTGATTCAGAATTTTCCACTTTTCCACATAAAAGAGAAGGAAATATTTTTGAATGAATGAAGCATTTTGAAGCATTTAAAAATGTTGGAACCTTGTAAATACAAATTGTTAATAAAATGCAAAAGTCCCATATTGAAACAGGAAAAATAACTCATGAATTCTCTTTTCTCCCCAACAGTGTTTATCAAATTAAAGAATTGCTTGTTTTCTAGAAGCAACGTTTGTCTTAAATAAAAGATTTGGTCAAACAAGATCAACTAGTGTAGCTGGAAAGCACATGGACAATGCGGCAAACTGATGAAGAGTACAAAAGTGAGGTCTGGAAGTCAGAATCTGGCAAATAACACAGGAAACAAGGGTACACAACACTTAAGACTTCAAAACCAACTCAAGTGGTTTCATCTGAAGACTACATCTGTCTGTGCAGGGTCCAGAGAAACTAGCTTTACAACTGAAATACCAAACTAGCAAACAGACACTCACACTCCATGCCAATATCATTGTCCAGATGGCCCTACATGTACACACAGCTTCTGAAAATACCTACAGAGTAACAAAGCAAGTCATACTGTGCACAGCATTATATAACCACATTCACTTCCACATGACATGCCTTCGATCGCAATGAACTGCTTTTGAAAGGAGTAAATCCGAGGGATGTTTACAATGCCACCACAGCATTGTTTTACAGTACAATCCTGCAAAGCAGTGAGTTAAGACTGCAATCAAAATGAAGACTAAGAGAGAAGGGAAAATGGTAAGCAAAAAAGACACAAGGATTTACAAGGAAAATATGTCAACTTATCTATTTTCAAAATACAGTCCCTTCTCTTTCTCACCAGTAGAAATTAGTCTCTTTCTACAGGATAAACAAGCCTTACAGAGTTTCAAGAGTGATAGGGAAACTGAGGGAAGAGTAGGAGGAATAATGGGGAAGAAGGCTTTAGTCATGTATTCATAAGCACCAGGAACCTCATGTAGCAAAACATTTTCTCAAAGTATTAAGACAAACCAGTGGATTTCATACACCAAGGATTTTCTTTTGCTCCTACGAGTAACAAAAAAAGGGTGTCTTATCTATAACGATCTACAGTTAGCCAAGTCTAGGATGATTTAAAATATTTGTTTCCTCTGTCATCTTAACAATTGTCTCAGTACATATTATGACCACTTGATGCACTGTTTGAGAAATCTGTCACATCAGAGACCAGAAGCTCTGGAGTGTACCACAGCACAGCTGCCTGCAATGAGGAAAGCCAAAGGGGTGACAATTTTCCTTCTATAAGAAGAAAAAAACTTCTCTTGCTGCTTCTGTAAATTCAGTCAACACTTGTTCTGACTAGGGAAAAAAAAAACCTCTGCAATATGAATATTTTCCTGAAGATAAATTTGTGTGCTGATAATAGAGCTGAGATATTTACCTGGAGATAAAGAGGCAGGCTTTCCTGAATGGCAGACAGCAAAGCCACAGGCAGCTCCTTGTCCTGCTGGAGCACAGAGTGTGGCAGCAGTAAGCAATCCACAATGCGAAACAAGAGTTGCTGTGCCTTGGAAGTAGCCAGGATTGATGCACAGAACTTTACCAGACATCCTGTTGAAAAAAATTTCAAAAAATCAAAAAATCCCAAAGCAATTTACAGTTAGGAAAAAAAATCAAGAAAGCCTAAAGAAGCAATTATGTTAAATTAGATAATCTGAGAGTAGCAAGAGCAACTGAATTGTCTCACTCCCATGTACCCATTCCATGGCATCCCTTTAAAACATCCCAGTCAAAACAACTCAAAAGTCCATTTACAGTTCATCGAAATAAAATACTAAATTGATTCAACACGTTACAGTTAGAAGTTTTTAGGCAAGTGAAAAAAAAAAGGTACAGCAATGCTAAAGAAAGGATGAGTCTCTTGGATCCCTGCAGAAAACTTAACTAAACTTGATCCATAACCCTACTGCAATCAGCACTCATGCACTTAAACATTTACCCTGCTGTGTGCATTCATCCCTTTAACAGACAAATGCTGCCTTTGTGTTCCCTTCACATTTGTCTAACACCACTGTGGCAACACCACATCAGCAACTACTCACACAGCAATGCAATGTTAGCAAAACATTAAATATCCTTCAAATTGCATTTAATTTCAGCAGATTAAGAAGAACGAGGGGCAGCCAACTGCACTAAACCAGCACGGTCTTGCCAGGTCTTTGTGGGCTCTCAGTTCACAAACTGAGAGCCTCAGAGAACATCTTTCTTGTTTTCAGCACAATAATGTACCACTTGCTTAGCTTTAAGCCAGTTTTAAGATTGTTCTTTTGACTTGCAAAAAAAAAAAAAAGAAAAAAAGAAGTAAAAAGGTGTTGATGTGTAAATACTCTGACTTTGAGAAACATCTTTATTGCAGGTGAGCTGTAATTTTTCTTGAAAAACTAATTCCATATTCAGAAGTGTTAATATTCAAAACACACATTAAATAAAACAAGACTCTTATGTAGTAGTTTCCACAGACATTTTCAACTTTATATTTAATTAGAGGCAGGAAAAAGTTTGCTGGGTTGAAAGTACAGGAATATCCCAAGGAAACATGTTTAAGACTTTGAAAATAATGAAAAATCAAACGTAGGCTGTTACAAGATATTATTAATCTATAAAAGTCATTCATTATCATCTCTAAAAACAACGCAAAACAACATTAATCTTGTGGAGTGAAAGAAAACACAATGATCAATCATAGAGAAAGAGAACGATCACCTAACAATACTTCTAATAATGTTGTCTAAGCTTCCTGCTTTGAAAGAAACACGGTCATTCCAGCTAAAAGTACTCCTTCTATTATCACTGCTGTGATGTATGGGACAGTACAAGACACAATCTGACTACAGACAGGAGGTGCTTAGATTTGTTAAGTTTTGTGCTTTGTCCTTATAATTTAACAAGCTCACAGAATGTGAAGCAGTGATCGAAATACACTTGAATATTTTTTTTTCTTTTAAACCTTCTTTATGTTTCATTAAATAAAAAGAAAGGACATCTTCTAGCACACAACAGCATGACTGAAGATTAATCGTTTCCTATTGCAAAGAACAAAAAGGACAATACCAATTTAAAAAGGAAAATACCAATCTAAAATTACTTTCCAAGGCTCCAACCTACATCTGGGTATCTAAAAATGTTTAATTTGATATACATCTTGTGTATCAAAGTATGCTGATCTCACAATAAAAAAGTATTTTACAAAACTCTAATTCCAGTACATTTGATGCACCTTCTGCATCTCAGTCACGCTTTCCCTGTGCTCCTTTTAATCATGATGTAAACTCTGTGTGCATGCAAATCATTACCTCTGTCTTTAAGATACATAAGGTTTACTCTATTTTTAAAGGTAAGTGGGTCAGACTGGCACATTCATTGATAATTAAAGCACTCTTCTTTTTCCACCGTATCTATTAAGTTCCACACTTAATGAATAAATGCTAGAATTGCATTTTAGTAAAGTACAGAGTGCATGTCAGAGAAGCAGCTCCAAAAAGAAGCAAGGTACATACCTAAGCCAGCTTGGGCACTTACGTAACTCCACTACACACCACGTAACCTGTAATAATACTGCTTATCACAGAACATCCTGAGTTGAAAGGGACCCACAAGGATGACCAAGTCCATCTCCCAGCCCTGCACTGGACTACCCCAAGAGTCATACCCTCTGCCTGAGAGCATTGTCCAAACAATTCTTGAACTCTGTCAGGCTTGGTGCTGTGACCACTTCCCTGGGCAGCCTGTTCTAGTGCCCAACCACCCTCTGGGTGAAAAACCTTTTCCTAGACTCCCTAAAACCATAGTTTTAAACTCTACCTCACCCATCCACATTGGCCCTAACAAAATCTGCCTACAGTTTGCTGAATTCTATGACTCTTTGGCTGCACTCCCATTTCTACCTTAACTATACAATGATTGGAAAAATCATTCAAATAAGTGATTATTACAGTGTTTTCTCTGGCGAGTTAGGCTATGCCCATAGCTTGGATATCTAACACCAAAGCTGCATGTTGTCTCAATCCACATGGTTCAAAACCTGGAATTCTTTCAGAAGGGCGTACACCTACTTTTATGTCATACAGGAAGAACTCAGAGCTCATCACTTCTGTTTAAAATGAGTGGGCAGAGGAAGGAAACAACAAAAGACTCATACAAAAAGATCACATGACCCTCTATGGGAAGAGCAGATCCACTGTAGGCATAAATTGCTGTAGCTTTAGGAACTGCTATGACTTACAACAATCTTCACTACAGCTAAATAGCCAGAAGCCAACTCTTGTCACTGTTTCTGAGTTTGTCTAGGTAAAACAGATGCTTTTCAGTAATGAATGACACAAAAACATCTTACTTTTTAAAATATTGATTTGCAGGGGTAATAAAAAACCACAAACAAAAACCACAAGGAGGTTAGACATCAGGATCTAGAGAAAATCTGGAAAAAAATCAATATCTAACTGTAGTATCTTGACAATTTTCTTTTTTCAAACATTAAATATTATAGAGGAAATATATATATATATGGATAGTATAGAGGGGGAAAACAAGTATTAAAAGCTTATTTTACTGATCCCTTAAAACTATTTTCTAAAAGAAAAGAGGTTGTAAAATAATTACCTATGATCCAATATGTAAGCTGCAGACCTTCTGGAGGTCCTTTCGCCTTCAGATAGGGTTTTACATACTTTAATACATCACCTAAATACTCCAGAGTCTTTGCTACCATGGCAGATTTCTCAGAGAGCATCTGAAGACCACTGTAAGTTCTACCAACAGCCTGAGAAAACAAAAACATTGAAATAAATATAAATCAGATTACTAAGTCTCTCATGAGACTTTTGTGAGTAATTTCTTTCTCAGCACTTTAAATCTGATACGTAGTCTCTTTTCACTAAAGTTGTCCTATGAAACTAACACAGGGGTAGATGTACAGTACCTTAATGAAATGGACAAGAGCACTTTTTGGGTCTTGCTTGAAAACTGACTGTCCAACATTAGCCTTCAGAAGAATGTTTTCTACTTCTGAGAGTTTAAAAATCAGTCTTGTCATTTCAGTCAGCTGCTCCATGTAGGCTTTTCCTGATTATTACAAGAGAGCACATCAGTAAATACAGTGCACAGTTATGGTTTTAGATTTCATTTAGTCCCAAAATGATAAAGTGAGACATTATTTTTATATGTCTAAAACGCAAGTATTCGGCAACTAACTGCATCTCTCCAGACAAAGAATGTAAGTCCAAACCAGTTATTTTTCTCATATAATTTGCTGAATAATGAATGAAGAGTTTTAAGTATGGATAACCAAGCTGATGGGTTTCTTTTTTTTCGAAATCTGCAAAATGTGTATGAGAAATAGTGACTGGAAGACATGCTCTACAGATAGTGAGAACTGCAGTGGTTTTAGAAGAAGGGATGAAGTATTGCTCTAAGAAAGCAAAATATCCAGTGTAAAAAAGGGGAGAATTAATTGCAGCTAGATTCTCCCATCCTCCCCCCCGCTTTTTTTTTTTCTTTTAGGCCATTCACAGCATGATTTCTGACTATTTACTCCAGATTTTCACTTTTTTTAGAGCAGTTTCTCCATGGGGGAAAAATAACTTGTCTCCTTGGGAGCAAGTTTTTATTCTTTGCTTCCAAGGAAACAAGCTCTTTTATCTTTGTTTGTGATAAACTTGTCATATGCAGAGCAGGCAAACTATCAATAAATAGCACAAGCAGTGTAAAGAAACACATTTTGTAATTAGGTAAAAGTAAAGGAATACAAACAAAAATACATTTTGTAATTAGCTGAAAATGTTTGCCAGCATTGCAATATAGCCCCGTTACTGCAAACATGAGGGAAATGTGAGCACTTACCAACTGTTCTCTCAGCATCTGTCTTGGCCAAGGCGCCACTTGGTTGATCGAGGAACATTTGCAAAACGCAGCGAAACCACGAACGCACTGTCAAAGCTTCGTAGGATGTATAGCCCATGCTAGAAAAAGCTTCACACAGTGAACTGCGTAGGTGGAAGAGGAAGAAAAAAGGTAGAGAGATCTAATGAAAGTAGGCAGAAAGGTGACAGAGTGTCTCATTTGGCTGTAGATGCACATATACACGTGTACGTATGTTTTGGCTACGTAAAACAGAGGGAGGGAAATTCACACAATGGGATATGCCTTACTCTAACAACAGATGATTCAACTGTATTATTTAAACTGACAATGTACAATGCTGGAAATAGTTTATCTGAATCAGCTTGGAACTTCATATTGACACTGCTTAAGCTGCTCCAGCCTTTCATATAAAGCCAGCCCAGGCATCTCATGCTACTCTGAAGTCAGCTTAGTTCAAACTACATTAAAGATGGAGAAGAGAAGGTCTGCTTTAGCAAATAAAGATATGCCATGTTCAAAACAGATCCAAAAGGGAAACATAAAAGGGCATCTTGGAGATGAGAAAGGAAACTGCTGTACTTGGCAGTACACTTGCAGACATATTCATTGAGGTATGTAGACACACACAGGTATATCCATTCCCACACAAACTGGCTATGTATGCTTTCAAACACTTGCTACCATTCTACTAGTCCGGTGTCAGACCAGAGTCACTCAATGCACAGTCCCTGTGCTCTACTGCTCTGTATTCCCAAATTTTTACTCGCCTCACTACCATGAGTGGCTGCTGCAGTCATTTTGCCCAAGCATATCAACCTTGCATCATTAATTCTGCAGAAACTCCTTGCTAAAAGACAGCAGGTATGTTCTGCACTCTGTTCCCAATTACTATAAAATGAGCTGCATGTGTGCTTCAGGTCAGGGAAATTTCTTGAAAATAGTTACACCTTTTATTTGAGAGACTTCCTCCCTGCTCAGTCCTAGATACTTCAACTTTAATGAAAAATGCTTGTACCCTTTCTTGATATATGTTCATGTAAAGCTACTTATTTTCTACTGATTTTTTACTCATGCTTGCTACAGAATGTCAACAAAGGTCCAGATGGAAACCAAACTGGATTCTACTACTCACTAAACAACATTAATGTTGTGGAGTTTTTCTACTTCATTTACCTAAAACCAGTGACATCTGTATATTTTGTCTGAACACTCTTGCTGAAGTACTATTGACGAAATAAGTAAGGAGATCAAATAAAAGCAAATTAAAAAAAAAAATTAACATTGAATTCCAGGACCAAAAGAGAACAAACAGGTTGCCTATGGACTTAATGCTCCTTGCAGTAACGTGTAAACAAGTTCAGTCTCATGTACACAGCTAGTCTACTTGGTCCCAAAGGCTCACAAAACCACTTTCTGTTGTAGTCTCACTCCTGTTTCTCTTGCTTGCTGGTAGGTGGGCCACTTAGGCACCTTCCTAGAACTGGAAAGGAATATGCTCCTAATCCTTAGAAAGGAAAGAACAATAACTACCTGCTAGAAGCATGGCAAGTGGTCCTTTTTAAAACAGTGAGCTTATTCACATGCTCAAAGTTAGTTCAGACAGGTTATAACACTATCATGCACTACACAACATGTATCTGGAGAAGAAAGTTTAGGCTCTACTGCAGAAGAAATTCCAAAGCTGGTATGTATGTTGCCAGAACTTGCAGAGTATAACAGCATTGGAAACAAAAGAATATTTTTACTTTTTAACTGAGAATGTCTGATGTGAAAATTATCAGAGCACAGTAACCATGAAGTCTCAAGATCCCAGCACTTAGATACTTTGATAACTTTTGCTCTACAACTGCCTAAGATAAATAAGTACATGAATCATGCTCCAAAAAAATGCTTTCAAGACAACAGTGTTTTGAGTATGATACCTCTGTATTCTACCAAAAGTATCTTACCTTAGGAACTCACTGTCTTTTAACAAGGAAGCTGAGCTAGGATAACAATGTATCTATGTATACATTGTTAACAATATGTCAGGTGCCTAGTTAATATTGGTAACAAATACTTAAGTAACTTCTTGGAATCACCGACTTGGGTGTTTACATGGAGAATTGGTAATTAACCTTAAGACCCAAATAGTACCAAAATTCAAGTTTAGGAATCAAAATGTTTTTCTTGATGTCACCCGAAGAGCAACAAAATTCAAAATTATAAAATTCAAATTATAAAAGGAATTTATGTGCCTCTTATTTCATTCAGAACACCCTAAGTATCTGCAAACTTGAATGAAACTCACCCTAAAAACATCATAAAAGAGAAATATAGCAGAGGACTGAACACTCCTTTCTGGAGTTCCAAGCTGACACACAAGGAACTAAATTCAACCTTTTCTAACACCTCCCCGCAAGAAGGCCATAGCCTCATCTTTGTCAATCACACTTAAATAATCCTTACCATGTCCTGATTTACAGTTACTGTCCTCAGTACACTATGTACCCTAAAAATGTGCAACATTTTTCACTTTCAAATACAGTCCGACACAGAAATATTCCCTCTTTCTCTCTCATTTCTCACCTCCCCTGCTTCCAAAACCTGATTCAGAAGCGGGCAGGGCGGGCAAAAAAAAGCACACAACAAAAACAACTACCACCCATCCATCTTAGGTTCACAGAGGCTTACTTAGTGAAAATAAAATTTCTCAGGTATATAAAAATTCGACTGGATTGTCCTGGGAAATCTGCACTAGTTAACCCTGTTTCAGAAGATGTAAAGAATCTGGACCATTTTAATAAAACATTATAGTCTGAAGCAAGATTTTCCTCAAGTCTAATGAAGGATGAAAAGGTACTGGAAGAACAAACAGTCACAATTTTTCACCTGTTTTGAATTAGGTGACTTAGATATCTTGACACCAGCTGAGGCCACACCATGTCATCCCATCCGAACAGCCGCATCATTGACAGAACCGGCTGTGGCTGGAGATCTGATAGGGCTTTGCTGGGCATATCCAAAGCTAAGAGAGTAAAACCTGTTTTTCAAGACAGAAGAACATGGCAACATGTTAATATTTCTCAGTATAATCCCCGTTCCACTGAAAAGTACTGAAAATTAATTACAATTAAAAATGTGCAGTCTGGAAGTACTAGAAATCTCAATTAAAACTGGGCAACTGTTCTGACAGAGAGTGTTTGTACCCATGTTAAAAATGTAGTCTCTATCCCAAGCAGTTTGTAAGTCATCAAAACACATGGGCTGCAAAGAAGGAAAAATGGATCCTAACACATGCAATTTTAAATAGATTCACAGAACCACAGTTTATAAATCCTGAAGGCATAGTTTTATCACTTCTGCAATGTCTTAAAACCTGCTTTTTTGTCTTCTTTACTTCCCTTTCTTACCTTCATCCACTATATCCTGCCCCACACTTAAGTATTACTGTGCTTTACAGGGTTGAGTTTTATTTATTTGTTTTGTTGTTTTTACACACTTCTCACAGTGAAAAACTGCATCTGGAAAGAATTCACTCAGTAAAAGCTGGTACCTGTCTATTTTTAGAAGACTTTCATGTATCAAAAGTTACCATATAAATAAAGCAGTACAGGAAAATTTACTCTTGAAATGGACTTCCATATAATAGCTGCAGGTCTAGAAACTGGGGCAGTACTTTATGCAGAATTTTGTTAATGAAGCATAACCTTTTGCTGTTTCTGTTAGGTCTACTGTAGAATCTGTATCCAACACTACCACAATAAAAAATATAATGCATTCTTAATATTGCAAATGACAAGTGCATTAAAACTCAGAAATTAAACGTAATCTTAAATGCTGAGCAGTTATTAGGTTATAGGAAATGAGAAGCATCAAATGAGTCAGAAAAACTGGCTTTGGAGGTCAATGAAAAAGAGGCTCATTCGTTCCCAAATTCTCCAATTCAAATAAATATAAACCTGCATGCATTGATAAACTGACTTTGAATTAGACAGAAAAGGCTAATTTTCAGAAACAACAATAAAATTGTTTTAATTAACAGTACAGGGACAGACTATCTTAAGCCAGGAAGGACTTCCCATTTCCTTATGTGCCTCAGGATGAACAAGGTCATACAGAGTCCCCACTCCGTGTTAGGTGAGGAAACAATTTGTGCCAGCCTTCTTCCAGATTATCACCTCGTTTCTGCAGCATCGGCCACAGCAGAGGTTGGGGAGAAATGGGAGGCAGAACAGTGATGTGAGGCCCAGGCTGTTTGCCTGGCAGGGGGAGCAGGAGAGCTGTGACAGCTGCTCTCTCTCTCCTCTGGGCTGCAACCTTAAGGCAAGAAGCTCAAACAGCGTGGGAAAGGTTTGCCTGTCTCTGTAGTGCTACCTAACACATCTCTATAAAGCAGGTCACAACTGCACTCCCCTCCTTCTCAGAGGAGTTTATAATAGCTTGCTGCTCTTGCTACTTCACTGTGCTAATATAAAATAAAAAAAACTATGTCACTGTAGGAAATGAATGAAAGTTTTGACATTAACAACCTCCTCCTTTGATTTGTATTGCTGTTTCTCACACATGTTTCAGCGGTGTGAGACCACTACTGTTGCACACTGCCTCTTTCATTAATGCTGCCTCCTAACTACCACAGAGCTGCTTCAAATGAAGGGTCTTTCAGCTTTTCTATTACCAACTCAGTAGTCCTGAGCTTGTAACTTTATCTAATTCATATCACGATGGGAAAAAATATTTTATGTTTCACACCTCTGAATTTTAGTTAACTAGCTACAAGATTTCATTGTAACTATAGAATACATTGTTAGCTACTGATGTTAAAGATCAAACTGGGATATCTTTCTATTCACTGCCAAGCTGACTCGTTGCATGTGGAGCTCACACACATATGGAATGCTGTGCTTCAAGATTAAAAGCCTTCAGTGTAAAGCAAGACAAATAATTAAGAATGAATTATGAAATAGTTTTATGACCATGAACATAAGGGTTTGGGAAAAAGTAACAGTCAAGTAAGCAATCTTCTAAAAATTGCCTTCAAATGAAAAATATTTTTAAGAATTTAGTTTGAATCTCAACCATTATGAACAGTTCAACACAAATAAACTTCTACAAAAACAAGTAAATTCAGGATACAGTGAAAAGCAGTATTGTTATTTATATTGTATAACACTTGCATGTTGATTATAATCTGTGACTAGTAGTGAAAAAGAAGTCAGGCTTGTATAGCTTCAAACCCCTTTGGCGTTCTCAATGTGTTTGTACCCTACTAAGGAATTCAACACTACAATATTTCTTTGTGTCAAAACATTTAGCACAGATTCTACTTTTTGCATTTACACATCCCCAAGTTACTGCATGGAAGGAGAAATATCGCAAAACACAAACTCCTTGAAAGTTTGTGACCCAGAGAACAGCACCAGATCCAGTAGGTCGCAGGGAGGGTCAGTGCTAACCTGCAGCTGTATCAGCAAGCTGTGGGGAAGGTGGCGTCTGCGACATTCTCTGGCTCTTCAAGTAGGGAAAGAAATTTCTCCAGAGAGCACTGGCGACAGCAAGGTGGTGCTCTTTAGCCACTAATGGAAGCTGTGCGTCTGGGGCTGTGTTTCCCCGTTGAAGTCCCTGGCTTACACGTTCATGCACGCTCCTAGGGAGAAACAAAAACAATGTTTACGTTCAATAAATGAAAAATTCACATCTTTTTAAAACACATTTACAACTACTTTAAACCGAGGAGCCTGAGAACTGAAGGATCATTTTGAGCAATTAAAACCTTTATGCAAAGACATTATGCATACCAGTTATTTGATGGATGAATGATGGCATATTAAGCACCATAAAGTTAATGTTAATTACTAATGTCAACCATTAATTATATGCTTTTTAATATGTCAGATCAAAATGAGAAATTGGCAGCTTTAAAATGAATATCTGCATTTTGCAACTGCTACCATGACAAGCAAGTCTGCTTCCAATCCAAAGCCAGGTGCTTCTTTCATATTTTTGTCACTAGGATTTTTAGGATAGAGTTGTGTACAGCAAATAATGGCAAATTATTTTGATCAATTGCAAAGCTTCCTTCAGAAGTTTACTTCTCACTTCTAAAATCTCACTAGGTACTAGTTTAGATAAAAGATTCATTTTATCCTGATGCACTGCAGACAATTAGGTTTGACAGCAATGCCCACAGCTTTGTTAGTACAGTAAAGACAAAAGTTACCACTACACATAACTCCCATCTCTTCCTCAGACAATGTGGCATGAATTCAATAACGCACTCAATTTTCTTTGATTCTTCTAGTACCATTCCTGCTACTTAATCTAATTTGGAAGTTGTGACTTTCTAGAGGTTTAATAGAGATATGTCTGCAGGGAATCAATGTTCTCAGAGAAATGAGGGGGGGGACACATTAATAAATTTGTCTGGTGGAGCAGAATAGGAAGCATTACAGTACCGGGCTGATCAACTAAATAACATGCTTATTAAAAACAATCTGTAGGAACGCACTATCATTCCTGTTCCTATTTATCTTCTGGTCAACCCAATTGAGATTGTGCATTAAAGCACAGGCAGCATTATTACATTTGCTTTATTAAATTCTATAAACAGCACTGTAAAGTCAGAGTCAAGATATTTATAAGATAATGGCAAACCGCAGAGGCATCGAGAATTGCCTTAATACTAACATCTCTAGACTACAACGTTTTTTTCTTAACTGCCATTCTCACAATAGCAACTGTTTCACAAAAATCTTCCCCTAGATCTTTATTTTATGCTTAGCCTAATTTGAAATAAACCAAAACAAAACCAGAAAAACTCCAGCTCCTAGTTCCCTTCTGGGAACAGGGGAAAATTATGAAAGAATTACACAACTCACAGCACTCATTAGGACATCTGAAATGGAATAATTTTAAATAAAGAGTAGGTTGGCTGCAAGGCCTTCCCATACTACGGTTGATATTAGAAGCGCATCTCATTATATCAAATTAGTATCCAAAAATTCTGCCCAACACATAATTTAAAACATAAAACATACTGGCTGTCAAAGGTAACGATACCTTATGCCTGCCTGCAGGCATTCATTAGTTTCAATAGGACAGACAGAGAGAATTGAGTACCAGCTACTTTTCGAATGGCTACATTTAACAGACAAGGAAAGGTATGCAGCATTAGGAGGAATCAAGGATTTCTTTGAGAGACGGCATGAGTCCAAACACAGGAACAGAAGCCAGGAATTCTAAACCCAACATTTATTCCCTCTGTGGCTTCACATAAATCATACAGCCTTTGTTAGCCTCAGTTTCCCAGCCATGATATTTGGATAGTGAGACAGCTTACCCTTTAAGGATGCTGTGAAAACAATCAATGCTTAGAAACTGAGGATTATATTCAGTATGTCAGTTGGTATTCCTATTTACAAGGCATATTCTCCAAGTCAACATGAACTGAAATAGAAGTGAGATTAGCATAAAAAGTCAAGCAACACTTCTTTGGGAGCATCTCCTTATTAAAAAAAGGACAAAGAAAATGGTGTAGAAATAGTGAGGTCTAGAGGTCAAATGATGAAAAGGCAAAAGCAAGGCTAAAGACACAAGTTAAAAAATTATTTTTGCCTATTACAAAAAGAAAAAGTTTACAGTAAAAACAAAGGGCTTTTCTGTTCTATTTTGTTAGGAAAGGAAAGCATGATGCCTAATAATGCAGAGAATAAAACTTCTGGGACCAAATTCTGCCCTACTTACATCCCAACTACGCTGTAAAATTACACAAAGACCTTTCTCTCTCCTCTAAATTGCATCTCCAAAGACGGGTGCCTTGCATCTCCTTTAGCCATCTATGCAAAGTAGAAGGGTGTACAGACTTCCAAAGTAAGGTAATATATCTCTGTGTCAGTGGAAGGGCAACACGTACAAATCAGTATTTATGTTTATTCATAGTAACCTACACAAATGCTTGCAATAAGGTAAATGCTTGGAATCGATGCGGCATCAATATACGCTGCAGCTGATGTAGCCAGCTACTTCTACCAACCAGCACATTTTTTAACTCTACAAAAGCATGAATAAATGCAATTTTACTTTTTATTTGGGTTTCTACATTTTTCAAACACTAGACAATCATACCATCAAACATCACTCAATTTCTAAAACTTTATACATTTAATTTTCCATTCTGTTAAGAACTCTGGAACCACCAGTTGCCTCATTACATTGGTAATAACTTGATGTGGTTTTTACTTCTTTTAAATACTGGATTTCCTGTTTCTGTAAAAAGAAATGCATTTTTTTTTCATTTTGCCATCAAATCAAATAAACCCTGGGTTTATTAAAGAAGGGAATGCTTGTGCTACCTGAATGAAGATTGTGCTGGATGTGTAGGTATAATAGTAGCATACAAGATTATTTTCTATATCCTACACCAAGGGTAAGGAATTGCAGCCATTTATATGGATGTAGATATTGTAATCATAAAATACGCCCTTGCAAGCCTGCATTACTAAAACAGAGCCAAACTTTAGGTCAAGCCAGAAGAGTAAAACACAAAATTCATCAGCCTGCCTATACAATGGAAACTTTCAAGTCACTACTAGTCTATAATCTGCACTGGATGCATATTAGCATCCAGACTTAATGCAATGTCATTTAATTTGATCTACAAGGGTTCAGAACTCCCCAACATGAGAGAAGACCTCTCTCCTACCAGCATTGCCAGGGGCTACCACCCTCAGGGTCTCACAGGCTATGAATACAGATACTGGTTTCTTCACAGACAGTATTCCTAGCTCCTCGACTCCCAGTCCAAGGCAGGCCAGCCACAGCATCTACAAATCTCAGCTGCCCAGTACAGCCAAGATTAAGCTCAATAAAGTCTTTTTAAAGGACCTGAATGACCTTTTGATGTTGAAACAAATAAATAATTAAAAACCACCACCTGAACGACCAACACGCTTGGATAAAACTAGGGAGATTGGGAAGAGATATATGAGTATTTCTAAAATGGTAAATGGTTTTGATGCATAGAATTTCAACTACAATCATCAGTTATTTCCAGAAAAACTCGGGCAATGTGAAAGGAAGCAAAGCACCATCACAATCAGATTCAAAGAGATGTAATAAGCACTTTGTGCCCTTTGCAAATCAACGGAACTTGCATAATACTTAAATTTGGAGATTTCCCTTCCAAACATTCTCCCTCTTTTTACACCATTAAGAGTAGCAACACAGTTCATAGAATCATAGAATGGTTTTGGCTGGCAGGGACATTAAAGATGACCTATTTCCCACACCCCTACCATGGACAGGGACATCTCCCACTAGACCAGGTTGCTCAAAGCCCCACCCAACCTGGCCTTGAATACTTGTGGGGCATCCACAACTTTTCCAGGCAACTTTTGCCAGTGTCTCACCACCCTCACAGTAAAGAATTTCTTCCTAATATGTAACCTAAATTTCTCCTCTTTCAGTTTGTACCCATTACTCCTTATCCTATCACTACAGTTCCTGATGCAGAGTCTCTCCAGCTTCCCAGCAGGCCCTTTCAGATACTGGAAGGTTGCCATGAGGTCTCCACACAACCTTCTCTTCTCCAGGCTGAACAGCCCTGACTTGCTCAGCCTCTCTTCACTGGGGAGGTGCTCCAGTCCTTTTGTCAACTTTGTGACCTCCTCTGCCCTTGCTCCAACAGGTCTGCATCTATCCTCTGCTCAGGTCTCCAGATGATGCCATGATTGACAGCTCAGCCAGAGGTTGGGGAGGGCCTGGGGGTGGAGCAGGGCACTGCCTCACCTTTAGCAAAGCCTGGCCTGCCCCTCCCACCAGACACAGACACTGGGATCCTAAGGTGTTTAAAGACATGAAACATCCAGTCTCTGACAAGCAGTACACTCAGCTTTTAGCAACCAAACAATATTCAGCAAACAGCATTGCAGAATTACTTACAAACTACTCATTCAATTTCACTTTCTTAAAATGCCATAAAACACCAATGTTTTTTTAATACCTCTACTGATTTCTTCCTGTCATACCACCAGAGCTGCTGTTTACAGTGACCAGAACTGCAAGCAAAGTTTCCGCAGAAGCCACACACATTTCCAGTAACTAAGTCTATCCAAGATTAGGCCGAAAAATGTCTTTGTGTGCCCTCCATATGCCTTTGAAAATCCAGTATGAGTATTCAACTAGTTGACTATTAAGTCATTTAATTACACGTTATAGAAAATTGCACCTACAGCACTTATTTCATTGATCCCTATGGATACCAACTCCCATGTTGACAAACTCACTGTTCAACTTCTACTTAGTAATTTGTTCACAGGCATCTATTAATTTTTTGTCTGTGCTTCAAATATGCAGTTAACACTAAATAAGTGTAAAATTTCTGAAACATAACAACTTACAATATCATAAAATATCATACAAATTGTAAAGGAAAACACATTTTTAGAGTGAGTTACATACTTTTATACAGGATTTTTTTAAATGTTAAGAAAGAAAAGCTAGTTTCAGTCTGAACTGTAGTACTGGCACTCACAAAGGCAAAACCAAAATGGCTGCATCTAGGTTCAAGTCTGCTTTCAATGCAGTATCATAGCACTGTGCCAAGATACAAGTAAAAAACTGTATGATCCTACCTCTTACACATGCAGATTCATGCAAAAGAAATGGATCTGGATTCACAGAAGTGGCACACTAGCTGCATGGTGGTACAGCTTAGAGAGTGGTGGCAAGTCACGGATGTGGGTTTCTGGCATCTCATGGTAAAGGCTTTCAGCTTTCTTTTTACTGCTGAATGACTGTGACCATCTGACCTAATGTGTGAAAAGGTGAACCTCCTTTCTCTCGGCCCCAGTTATGAATGCAGGTGTGCCAAGTGGCAGAGCTCCGCACGGAACTCCTGGTTATCAGCATGTTTACTAAGGGCACTGACAGCACTCTCACAAGAATTTTAAGTGCTAGAACATCTACTTTATGGGCTCAAAGTGGCTAAGCTGGATGCTAAACAGCTAAGGCCTATGAAAACAGCCTTAATGTCTCTGGGCACACGATTTGGTACCTAGGGAAGTCGGGTGCTTAAAACGGAGTCACCTACACACTGTCAGACACTTCCACATGCAGTCTGTTTCAGTGAGACATGCATGAAGGAAGGTGACTAAATTCTACCCAAGTCTGATTCAAACATCCAAGCCTTCTTTTAAATTTGTTTCTAAGCTCTCTGGGATACAATTTCTTTTTTATATCCCTTTACAAAGCACCCAGTATATTGAAACTGGTATGACTGCAGTAGAAACTCTCAAAGCACACAGAATTTTCACCCATCTTTGTGGAAATAAAAACTACATTTCAAAATGCTAAGCATGACGAGAAACTTAAGACCAAAAATTAATTTTCCTATCCATTAAAAGAAACATTTGGAAAAAGATCCCACAGTTTATAATGTAAGTGTCAGCACTGTGTAAGCCACAATAACAGCACCACCACCACAGAGCAGTACTGCTGTACAGCAGAGTGTATAAGCAGAACTGGAAAAACCATGACACAATAATCTCAAACCTCAACATACTATCAGTTCAGTATTTATTAAATGATATTTTAGTGCTCTCTCTTCATTTTAATTTGCTTCAATAAACCATTTATTTAAATGTTTACTCAAAAAAGGATGTCCAAATAACATGCTTGGTTATGAATGTGTATGATGATTACTGACTTGTGCAATGGGGTAGGAAGGGCTAACAAGGGAAGAGGGATATTACTCAGAACTCTAATATACAGGATTTTTATCAAATGCTTAAATTCACCCATGTAGCTTAAGCTCTTTATAGCAGACTTGCACAACACCCTTAGTATCAAGTGTTACACCACGCCTTCATCAGGAACAACATGAAGCATACACAAAGTGATGTGTCCTAGATATTAGATGAGATCTAAAGGGATGCAAGGACGTAATGGTTAAAAAGCAGAGCACAAACAGATATCAGACTTCTGAATAATAATTCCCAAACTGCTCACTTAGATCACCCTCTTTTGACCAGAAAGTTCCCTAGATGCCTGCAATTGATCTACACAAAAGGCTTGAGCTGAGCATCTGACTCACAATCTCTGTCTACTGGGGCCCAGAAATTTGATCATGACTAATCTACACCGAAAAAAAAAAGCAGGTTGCATAAAGTGCAGCAGTAGCTACTTGCATTTTCAAACACAGAATACACTTTTTTTATGTAACAACCAGCGAATCACAGCATCAGGGTGGAGGGCAGCTGGGTCCAGTTTTGATACTATTTTGGGGCTCAGGCTCTGCTCTTGATTGTGAGTTCTACATTAAGTCAGTTACTGGATAAAAATGTGAAATCCCAGAACAAGGAATGGAGCCCATGACACTCTTCTCTCCAAATATTACATACTGACTGCTAGAGAGCAGATACTTAATCATTCCACCTGCTGCCTGTGATTTAAATGACAAACAAACAACAAAACAAAACCCCAAGACACTTAAGCACACATCTTCAGCAGTGAAGCTCTACGAGTGGTTCCACACACACAGGTTTCTGTTTTCATGACACAAATCTGATGTCTCTGGGCCCACCAGACACATGCGGGATTTAATCCTTTACATTTTCTGTAGGTTAACAGGAGACAAAATCCCAGAGAGGAGGCGAGAGCGGTTTGTTGTACAAGACACATATGCTGCATGTGTCAAACAAGCTGCTGGTGAGCTGGACCTGTTACTGTAGGTCATCAGACCATTGAATCTTGGAAGACCCCTACACCATTTGAGAGCAGGATTATTCCAAGTGCTGGTAACCTTTAAGCTCATCTGAACAGAGCTGTCATGCAGAGAGATACCCAGGAATAAAAGGTCAAAAGAAGCCATCACCACAACACTGTAGAAAGAAACTGATGCACAGGAAGTTCCACCTGAATATGAGGAAGAATTTCCTTATTGTATGGGTGACCGAGCACTGGATCAAGTTGCCCAGAGAGGTTGTGGAGTCTCCCTCACTGGGGATATTCAAGAACTGCCTGCACACAATCCTGTGCCATGTTCTCTAGGATGACCCTGCTTGAGCAGGGAGGTTGGACCAGATGACCCCACTGTGGTCCCTTCCAACCTGACCCATTCTATGATTTCGGTTACAACAGCTTCTCTGTAAAACCTTAGCTAACCATTGCTAAAAGACACTCTACCTTCCTCCACCCAAAACTCCTACTCAGACTGTGTTTATTTGGTTTTTTGCCACATGCACATTAGGAATACATCACCCCCAAACATCTTAAAACATATTTCGCGTTGTGTTGCCTTAATTGAAAAAAAACACCTTTTAACAAAATAAAAAAGGCTACAGATCCTTTCAATTTACCACACATCAATCGCTGCATGGGTAGAAGCAGATCACATACTCTTTCCTACTGAAGATACAGTAGATTTAAATAAAGCCATTCTAGTTCTTTCATTGGTGGTATAAATCTTCAAATCTCAGTGGAAGAGCCTAGGATATTCCTATTGTTAGTAAATCATTGACAGAACAGACTCAACAGTTAAGAAGATTCTAATGTGACAATTTATATAAGCAGAGTAATTAAAGTATATTAGAAATCCAGATAATCTCTCCCAATCAAACCAATGAAGGGCAGCCCATGGGCATTCAAATTACACACTGCAATTTAGCTCAGGGTCACCTTCCCAAGTTAAATAATACCAACAGAAAATGCCTTAAACAAAATGATCCTTGCTCATAAATAAACCTATTCAGGAAATTACATAAAGCTCTTTGAAGATATAAACATTTTAAGAAGTTAACCACTTTAAACCACTACTTTTTTCCTTCTAGTGATTTGAAGACTAGGGCCAAATTTAATTTCTCAGACATCACTTGAAATATTCACTAAAACATATGGAAGAGACGAGAAAACGTGTCAGAACCCTTTTATTGTTATAGTGAAGTATGGCAGTAGTATTTCCTCACATTACCTGAGAGGGTGTTAAACCAGATGATGCAAGATGTAGGAATTAAATATAGGAACAGATAGGGAATCTAGTGGTTATGATTCTTTAAATATTATCATAAGCAATTTTTTTACTGTTTTTGCTTAAATTTGTTTGTTTCATGTATCTTCTACAAAACAGTCCATGGGCTGCACAATTAAAAGCAAGTGATTACATTTTGACATAAAATTAAAAGCAAATCAAAACCAGTAAATATAGTTTTCCAACGTTAAGATTATAGTAAAAACAAAAGAAAGCAAACAAAAAACCTCCCCACAAAACATAACCACTGCAACTGATCCCATAATACACAAAAATGGCAAATATACACTATTCAAATTTAAGTCCAAGTTCCTAAATTTTTTAATACATATTCACTGCTACTTCTTTAGAGAAATACAATTCAAGAAATGGGGCTCTTTGTCTGAAACTAATACAGAGGAATTCGCTAGATTTATGTTCTTCACTGAATAATTTAGATTTGAATGTAACAGAGCAAACAGTATGTACCACAGAAAAAAACTGAACTGAAAGTCTCAGGCTTTTAAGACAGATATTTTTTCCACAGCAATATGGAAACAATAATGTGCTATGATACATAACCAGCAAAGTTCTCACTGATTAAATGATTTTCCCAATCAAGGAATCACTCAAACTGGCAAAAGCAACCATGACCTAACCCTCTTCAAAGTTTTCAAACCAAGCATTCAGAGTAAGGGATGTTAGTTTGTCAAACTGCAACATTTCCAAACACAGCTCTCCCTCGAAACTTTAAATATTCTTTGGGAATTCACCTTCTGGACTTTCAGAAGGAAACCACACATTGGTGTGACAAAGACTCAAAATCTAGGTGTCATTCATATATACTCCTTTACTTTTTTTCTACTAGATGCACAAAGGCCAAAGCAGTACTAGCTTGAATATTCCTGCCCTTCATTGAAAAACAGTAAAAGTTCCCAAGATATCACCTACAGACTTGGCAGAGACAAGAGAATAAAAAAATATGGTATTTTAAAACTCATGAAATTGCAGGAAGAAATGTGGATACCCTTTACAGAGGAAAATGGGCACACAGCAAATGCTGTAGAATTTAACTAAGAAAGAAAAAAAAAACCACACAAATGAAGTGTCAAGCAGAGCCAGTTCTCCCTACTATATTATAGCACTTTTTTTACCCCATTCTTCCTGCAGTGACCTTTAGCCCATGCACTTACAGCAGAAGAGAGACCTGGAACATGCTATGAACAGCCTGTCCTGTCCTTCTGACTCTCATGTGGATCCTCAGTGAGATTTGCAATGATGCAGGCCAAAGAGATGACATAATCATGAGATCCAAATGAATACTCCCATATATAAACACTTGCAAGAAATTTCCACTGATTGCTTGATGAGGGTCTTACATATATGGAGAAATGGGTCAGCAGTCTGCCTGGAACAATTCCTACTAAATTACAAGAAATAGCAAGGATTTGGAAAAGAACTAGCATATGATATAATCATGGACAAAGAAAAGGAAATCAAACTTGGAATTGTTTCCTACTGACTGGATTCCCTTTACTTTAAAGACATGCAGTACAAGTGTCACCAAAATTCTGATTTTATATTGTGCAATATTGAAGACGGGGACATAAGTGCCAATGAGTTTTCGATGCATTAAACATCAGATTTTAGAAGAAAGCTGTTCATTACCAGGTCTGTATTAATGACAGATAGAAAATGTCAACACATCTTACATTGCTCCTTCAATCCACTGATTCATAGATAATTTGTGGACGGGTAACACTAGGAAATGTTTTTTCTTAATTACTCCAAAATGTTCTTGCGTGTTTCTTTTAGAACATAAATATTTTCCAAAAGCATTCACTATTTTGTAAACAATAAGACAGCATAATAGCCCCATAGTTATCCACTAATTCATTCATCAATAAGTTGTTTTACCCATTTTTGAATGGCTAGGCTTGATGAGTCTTCCCTGTATATGTCTGAATGAAGAAATGTCCAAGGCAACCGTTGCAAGACCATACTAATAAATAAATTTTTAAAAAATTAGAAAAATTATCTGCCCATCAAAGGGCTCATCTCCTGACATTAAAGATTCTAATCTTCACTGGGATTGAAAGTGTTAATGCTGTGAATAAAATATTTTCAACTGCAACTGAATCATGTGAAGATTATCAATATAGCAGCAATGTACAAAGGTGCTCCAGCAAGGTTACAGAGTTTAATATAATCCTCTCTATAGCTAAGCACAGTAATAGAGAACCCTGGGTTCACTGTGACAGCATGTTGTGTGCGCTCAGTAATACTTTTAAAATACATGGGGAGAACAAGAAATCCCCAACATCCTTACCATTCTCAAAGACAAAGTAAAGATATTAACAAGAACAGACACACAACCCTAAAACACAAAGGTAGAGAAAAGCCGAACATTCAAAGCTGCAGAATATTACTTAGCACTTTCTCCTTAACGCTTCTCAGTGAGTTTAACTGCATCACTGAAAAGACAAGTTGTTATGACCGTAATTTAAATGCAAGCAACAGAGCTTGAGCTTGCTTTGCTTAGGTCTGCTGTGGGGGAATATTACGTCTGCCATAGCCACCCTAGCAAATTTGTGTTAGAGAGCTGTTTTCTTTTCCTAATCACATTTAGAAAAGATAAGGTTGCAAGAGCAGCAAAGACAACACAACCTGTGTTAATTCAGCGCAACTAGTTCACATTTCAGTTTGCGGAATACTGTTGGGAAAAACAAACAGCTGATTTGAGCCCCACTGCAATTTTCCTTCATTACTTTCACTGGTGTTCAGCCAAGTTAGATTCTCCCCTGTACTATGCTGGCATATGGTAAAATCGCAGTTTTCTTTGTCTGTAATGCAAAATCCAAACTGGAAGACACACGCAACGTGACCCTTTGCTGTCCCAAAATCTGAAGTCCTAGGAGAGAGTGTCCAGGTACTCATTTCAGCATAAGGGCTCAGCCATTCACAGATCTCAGCCAAGTAGTCTCTCCTAGATTCTGCACTATTCAAGGCACTGGGAGGCATCTTATTGCTTTGAACAGGTCCTTGCTTAGTTCTTTTGAAGAAATAACAAAAAAAGTAAAGAGACAAAAAGGCATTTAGTTTCCCTAAGCAGACTTTCAGTATAGGTCAGTTTCAGAATTTTTTAATCCACTGAAAGAACAAAGAGAAAAATAAAGAAAAAAAATTAACAAGCTGCATTGAAACTGATACTATTCTAGGCCTTATGCCCCTTTTTTAGTTCACATATATGCAAAAATCCCCACCTAAACCAAATTTAATATTTATAAATCATTGCCATTTCACAGAACTTAAAATGGCTGCACTTCAATTTTTAAAAGCCTTATTTTGAATATCAATCTTTTGCAACATTACAATTAGTTTTAATCAAATGAAGACAAAATTCCCCAATAAATTCCCTGCCACCTCACAAAGTTAGAGTTTAAAAGGAAAACACAAAACATACTCATTCACCACTGATGGGAAGGGGGAGGCTTACAGAAATCACTGGAATTTCTGCGATCTGCCCTGACCATGAGACACTTCAGCCTTTGGTTTTGAAGATTTTGTTAATTTGTTTGTTTAAAAAATTACTGGTCATCTTTTATATAAAATGTTTCTTAGAGAACTGAGAAATTGTAATTACATTTCTGTAACTTTAAGTTACAAGTGACATAGTACTTTTTTTTTTTTAAACATGAGATTTCATTTCATTTCCAAACTATTTTATATTTGAAAGAACAAGGAGTCCAGACCACTTCGGGTTATATTTATTCAAGTTCAGACGTTATTAGGAACACAAATGCTAATATCTGCCACATAGGGAGCAGACAGTATTAGCTGTTAGGTATTTATATGAAAACAACACATTACTGCTGGTACCATGATTCTTCCTTGCCATCAGAGCAGGACAGTTACTTGAGGGTCACAGCTAATAGGTTTAGCACCATTTGTTCCCTGTTTAAGAGTATCTTCCTTCAAAATAATCAAAAGAAAGATCCACTCAACTCCATCGAGACTTTCTGAGTGAACTCCTTGCTTGCAAAAGCTGACTGCCCACGACCACGTCCAGATGGCTTTTGAATATTTCCAAGTATGGAGAGACTCCACAACGTCCCGAGACAACCTGTACCAGTGCTCAGTCATCCTCACAATGAAAAGTGTTTGCTGATGTTCAGAGGGACTCACCTGTGCCTCTGGTCTTGTCACTGGGCACCAGTATTAGCCTGGCTCTGTCCTCTTTGCACCCTCCCCTCAGATCTATTTATTGATAAAATCCCCCTTCTCCAGTCCAGGCTGAACTGTCCTGGCTCTCTCAGCCTTTCCTCACAAACGAGATGCTCAAGTCCCAAAATCATCTTTGTAGGCCTTTACTGGACCCTCTCCCATATGTCCACGTCTCTCTTGTACTGAGGAGCCCAGAACTGGACACAGCACTGCCAGCTGTGGCCTTGCTATAAGCAGAGGGGAAGGATTCCCACCCTGCACCAGCTGGTAACGCTCTGCCTACTGCAGCACAGGATACCATCAGGATTCTTCCTGGCAAGGGCACATTTCTTCCTGAAATCTCCAATGGAGGTATATGGAAACCTTCCACATCATTATAAAATGATTCATATGTGAATATAATTTATAGTGAGAATCAGAATGCTAGATTATCTGAGAAACTGAAAGGCTGAAGTGAAAAACAAGTGCTTTTTTAAGTCACGTTACTTAATAAACAAACTGCAGATTGCAAATAGGTATCTTTCATAAAACTCTTCCATTTGAGCAGAACTTCTAAAATTCATCATACTCTAGACATGATGTGTTAAACAGGATTTCCATTTATATTTTGTCACTTGTTGGGTTTGTTTTGTGCATTTTTTATTAAAAGCTAAAGTCATAGAAAAAACCCTAAATTGGAAGGGACCCCCAGAAGTACAACCCTTGGCTCAAAGCAATGCCAATCTTCAATAAACTAAGGAGGGAAATTCTACAAATTGTCTTAGAAATTTGTTCCAATGCTTGTGAAAATTTTATTTCCTCACAATCTCAGTCCATATATTCCTACAATCATACACCTTTGTGACAAGTCTGATTCCATTCTATAACCTCCCCCCCAATTAGACTGCTTTACAAATCAATAAAATGCCTTCCACCCACCACCTTCCATCCAAACCCTCTTTTCCTAAGGATGAAAAACTCATCATTCTCTGTCTCTCCTTGTAAGAGCATTTCCTCCTGCCCCCTAATCATCTTGGTTATCCTCTGCTCAACTTAAATCGGTATTTCAATGCTTTTCTTTTACTGGGAACCCAATATGCTGCTAATTTATACAACATAATTTATTTGAACCATATTCTTGTAGAACACCAGGAGGGCAATGAAATGTAACTGTCTATAGCTACACAATAGTCCAGACTCAGATACAACAAATTTCCTGAATTTTTACAAGCTAAGTCTTTTTTACCAATTCCTTACTGTCTTTTTTCTCAGAAGAAATTTCATGAGAAACAATAACTATGTAGTCTGACTGGAATGCCAAGTAATGATTCTGAAAGGCCAGCAGTGAAATCCAGTTTTAGATACAGCAGTTCCCAAAATCCTGCCTTTAGCTCTTCCGTGGGATTCTGAAATCAGGATAACAGCAGATGACAGAGAATTATAATAATGGGACAGGTTAATTTCCTCTGTAAACTACTGTTTACACTTTTAAAAGTAATTTTTTTACAGAGTACAGATAGCTGAAATAAAAGTTAAAGCTTAAAAGTTGATCTCAAACAGATAATTTCTTCTAATTCAGACCCCAGCAGTTAATCAGACTCCCAGTGCTGATGGACTCCCCACAGTGGGGAAGACACCCACATACTGCACTAAGGTGGATCTCTCTTTAAGCTCACAGTGTTTCATTCAAATATATCAAAAGAATACAGGTCATTTTGGAAAAGTTTACAATCTAAAAAATGTGATGGCAAATTTATGGCTATGCAAAGATCATTAAAATTCTTCTTAGCCATGCTATAAAAAAAAAAAATTCAAAGTTCAACAAATTGGCATGAAACATTCACTGAGGTCAACTTCACCACATCTCAAACGTCTTTCATCATCTAGCACAGCTTTAGAAATGCAGTTTCTCTCACTGAGCATGTCCTCACCCAGGCTCAAGTAACAAGAAGCCGAGACCAACTGGTAAAATTGTTATTCTGGCTGCAGAAATTCAAATGCTGAGTTGGTGCCACCTCAGTTAAAATTTTTTTATGGGATCAGGAGATGTGAAATGGACTCTGAGGATAACTGCACAAAGTCCTGAGGACAGAATCAAAATATTAAATATTGAACCCCAAATAGTGAAAACAAAAACCTAGAAGTATTACTACCAAGAGTTATCTCTTCAGACATTCTGAAGCAATTTCCAGTAACAGACCTGTCTTACCATTACACCTGTAACACTGTCATTATTACCAGGCAACTCATTTTTCAGGCAGGAAGCCTGAGAAAATACTTCAAAAATACTCTTAATTTAAAACAAGACTGTAACAAAGAGAGGAACTATAGCTCAAATAAAGTTTTTCTTTTCTAAAATGGAACTCTCCCACTCCAGCTTCTCTAGCTGTCTTTGCAGAAAACCAAAACCTATATGCATATGAGTACTCTCTAGCAAGCTGCTGGGAGTCATATACTGTAAGTGGTTTAGGAAAATTTTCCTCTCAAGAGAGAAAACAGATTTTGGAAGGCAGGCAAACTTGTACTCAAGATAATGAAGCAACTTGTTTCCAAATTCCAAAACAAAGTATTTCATTTCCTTCCTGAAAAATCAATTTTGTTCTTTATGGAGTATCTGTTGCAGGAAAGGATGCTGTTCGTGTAATTTATCTTTTTAGTGGAGGTGATTACTTTGGGTACAAAACATCCCCTACTAACATTGTTCTAACACTGGGTAATACAGACAGTAGAGCTAATCTTCTGTCATCCAGGAAGAATGGCAGGCTTGCTAAACTTATATCATCATCCCCTCTGAAACACAGTAAAAAACACTGTTAGAACTGATAGTTTATTAGATCAAAGGCACCATCAACAATGTCAATTTTGCCCAGTAGTGTTAACAGGAAAATGTTTTACAAGTTCTACCACTGGGCATCCATTTAACTTCCAGCACCAGCTATGCTGTAAAACTGTGCACATAATTTATCTGGTGACCTGTGTGTGTGGGAAGCATTATCCAGGCAAAACTTCTCACAGTCTGACAAAATGCTTTGATTTGCACTGTTCAGATGATTGAACAAACAGATTTTAAGCAATCATCCACAATAGTTTCTATCTTCAAACATGCTAAAGTGTAATGCTACATGAGAGCCCATTGCTTTAAGACCAGATTTGATAGAATACAAGTAAATGAACAATTACTACATTTTAAACTTGTCCACATCTTGTCCATTAGGCTTAAGTATTAGTAAAGTTTACATTTATCTTACACATTTTTAGCAATTTCTCCACAAAACACTCCTAATGCTCCTGTGGTGTCCATGGTAACGTCTTTGCTTATATATAGCTTAAATAGACATTCATTCCAATTAGGTGAAGTAAACAGAAAACAGCCATTCATAATTCCTCAAGTTACTGTCATCTTTTCTTTTACATAGCAATCAAGAGCCTTCAAACAGCTTCCAGTTTAAGTAAGTCTGCCACACGCAGTTGATGACAGATAGGTGTGCCAACAAATTCTCTTTTCCACATCCTGGCAAAATTGATTTAATTACTCCCAATAATATGCACAATATACAGAAAAGTATATTTAATAATTATTCCAGCAATACAGATTCAATAACCTACAATGTTTCTTTTCAGTGTAAATGTATTTAGAACTCTGCAAGGCTTCCTAAAGTTCAATCTAATATTTTTCGATACTATAAAAAACATTTGATTTATAATAATCTGACACATGCTGTAATGCCTTCCAAAAAAGACTCACCTCAGATAGAAATTATGCTCAATAAAATATGATTGTATGAAATATTGCATTGTATTTCATATGAAAACAGAAAGGGATGTTGTTTAAAAACTTGCAGCACATAATTTTTTTAAACATTCTGATTTTATGTGCGTTTGTTTCTTTTCTTAATTTCTTAAGATGCACTTGCCTAGCTTGCAATGTTTGTTTTTTCACTGAGAAAGTAAAGGTGTTTTCTGATGGTTTTAACATAAAAACCACTATAGTGAAAAATCAGCATGAGCCCTGGGACACCCACCAGCTCCTACTACTCTGCCTATGTTCAGCATGTCATGTCCTTGCCATGCAGCATCATCTACCACAGATAGACAATACATTGTTAATAATGTCACAAATGACTATTTAAAGTTTTCTACACAGCTGCTGAAAGAATTCAGAGACAACTTCAAGACACAGAGAGTTAAATGTTGAAGCTGTTTTTCCTATTTTGCTCTTCAAAACCCTAAAGTAGAAAATCCCTTGAGTGAAAAGTCAGAGAAAGGCTACCATCCCTTCTAGGGTTAAAAGATGCTTTTGTCAGATTTTTAGGTCAGATTAACCTTTTGCTCACAATAGGGCCGGTTATTGGTTTTATTTTTTACTGTCTTTAACACAGGTAAAAAAATCAATATGAAGCGAGACAAAGGGCTCTGGAGGCCCTGGCTGCACCAGCTTTTGGTTTGGCTCATACACAATCCTACAACATGCTGAGGCTGGGAAGGATTAGCCTGCTTGTGTTGAGTAAACCGATGATACTCAATAAACAGTTTCTGTTGTAAACCCCTTAGGACGTGCAAAGCCACACTAGTTGGCATTAGACCAGATAAGCTGCCGAACCAGCTGTAATCTCATTTAGACCTGAGCTGATCCTCCTGTCCTTTCATTCCACAGGATCAAAGCAAACCACTGAGGAGGCAGCTGTATTATAGCAGCAGTGCTTGCTGGATGCGGCAAACATTTCATAAATTCCTCTCCTTGAAGCAAGCCTGCACATAATCTACCCAGAGCCAGTTCAATCAATGGATTTCTGAATTCATTAGTCTTATTATTACAGGATAACTGTTTTCTCCACATAGTGTTGTAGCTGTTGCAAGCCAACTTTGCAAAACAGCTCTTATTGCTGACCATTTCTTTCTGGTAATGTGCCTTTGCATTTTTGCAGTGCCACATGAAAATGATTTAAATCACTCCAGTGCAGTATTTTTTTAAAGACTAGAAATAAAACCAATTCACGAATATTCAAGTAGGAAGCCTTGAAATACAGTACATTCTTCCAAGCATAATTACTGGCTAACTGTTTGAATGCTTCCATGCATCAGTAATAATGACCAATGTTTCCAGAGCTCAAATGATAACAGCAAAAGTAGAGATTACATCATTGTAGCAGCATAAGTACAGACAAAAAATTCAGATGCAGAAGGAGTAATTCTAAGAAAAAGATTTCTGTTTGCCTTTTACTCTTGGTGTTCTCTGGAATTAAAAAAAAAGAAATATTTTCATTGTTGAAGAAATGAATAGCACAACTTAGGAAAACTGGAAAACCACAAATGCAACAAGTCTTTTTAAACTAAGCAAAAATGAAAACCAAGGCACTGGATCAAATAAGACTAGAGGGTGCAACATTCGATTTCTGTATCATATTTGGAGTTTTCACTCCAGTTGCAATTATAGATAAAAAATGTTATAGTATAACCTTAGAGCTTTAGAAGAACAGAAAGTGTAATTCAGAAAATGCATCAACTGATCCATTTCCCACCAGTGAATTCTGCAATATAGCACATATTCACAGATAAACCAACTAAAATTAGATTTGTTACTTACATATAAGGAATAAGGAAAACATTATTAAATATATTTTTCAATCCCTTAAATTGCTAACTATATTAGTCATGAATGTAAAGTCTTCAGTTTTCTGATACAGTTGCACTGGGAAAAAAAAAAAGAAAAAGGGTGTAATAAGAATTATGCACCACAGCAGCAATTTTTTTAGGTCATATGCAAGTAACATTACTGATTCTTGGATCACTCCTTGAGGAATGAGTAGTAGCCAGAGAAATAATTTGGTCTGAAAAATAGGGAAGGCCAGGTAACCGTTACAGTTAAGGTAAAAATAGCAGTGTTTGTGACTCACTGTTATTTGCAGCCAGTATAAATACGCAGTACATTCACGCACAAACTGAAAAGTCAGGAAGATCCCTCACAGAGAACTGCTCGGAGTTTACAGAGAACAGGAGAAAGACCTGTATCATCTTTGCAGGCACACCCTACCCTACACTGCACAGATCTATTGAACAGCTGTATCTGGCCGCTCATGTGTTTTAAGAGTATAAAAAAAAGTCCACGTAACAAGAAGCTCAGATGAAGTGCGATAAAATCAAAGTTTAACACATGCAAATGATTTTTAACATATTACAGAGGAGATGTTTACCACGAAACTTTTTCAAGCACTACAGCACAGATGCGCTAGAGCATGTCATAGGCAGCTGGCAAAGACGAACAAAAGGTATTTGCACGTATCATCTACAGATGTGTAAAAAACTCACCACACATCTCTTCCTCAATCACTTAGAAACCATCTGATGTGCTAGTTAATGATTCCCCTCTCTCCACTTCATTCTTCAGACATAAAGGGGTCCCATTTAACATAATCACTTAATAACAGCAAAGTGATGGGTATCAGAACCCTAATTCTTCTAATATTTGCAAAATCCAGCTCTTTGTAATAATAATAACACCATGATAGCAAACTGTAAAACTGTGTAATTATACTTTAATTGTATTGTGAGGCATGCATTAATCACAAAGTTTAAGTACCAAGGATGGAATTATAATAATTCTGTAAAACAAATTTAAGCTAGCTAAGTAGGTCAGAACCACTAGCATGCAACAGGAGACCTCTGGGAATTTATCAGTTAATGGCTATTTATGTGCAAATGAGTGCCCTCCAACCCTCCCAAATCCTGTGTAGCTGAAGGGTATTTCTGTTAACCAGGAGCATGCTTAACTGCTGAGGCATAAATTAAACCATTTATTGGAATGATTTTAATTCTTCTCTCCCCCCCACCCACTCTTACTACTCCCCTACACCCTCACTAGCAGCACAATTTTCAGTATTAATTTACATGGAGATAGGATTGCTGAAGAGTTTTCAGAAATTACTCAGTTTCAAGAAAGAGCAGGAAAAAGAGAGAGAACAGGAAAAAACAGAAGAGCGAAAGACAAACTTTTAGCAAGAGACAGTAGCAATGCTACACCTAGTCTTCAAATCTTGGCAGGTTGAGCTATTAGAAATTCCAGAGGTTCAGTATCACAGCAGTGCAGAGGAAACCCTTTCATAATGAACTTTAATGAAATGAAATTCTGTTTTACACCCTCACAGAATCAGAGAATCTTTTAGGTTGGAAAAGACCTTTAAGATCATCAAGTCCAAACATTAACCCAGCATTGCCAAGTCCACCACTAAACCACGTCCCCAAGTGCCACATCTCCTTTTTTAAAATACCTCCTGGGCAGCCTGTTCCAGTGCTTGACAACACTTACCATGAAGAAATTTTTCCTAATATCCAATCAAAACCTTCCCTGGTGCAACTTGATGCCATTTTCTCATCTCACATTCTAAATTTGGAGAAGACAATGAAGCTCAAGGGGGACTGCATCCATTGTATTTTCTGTCGTAATGTTCAGACTGTACACATATCAAAGGTTTTCTTTCAAGAAAGAAAACAACAAAAATTTCTTGGCTGCAAGAAAAGAACACCTTCAATTTTTGAGTTTGACTTGAAAAAAGCTAGCCATTTTTCATATCTTGGGAAAATAGACACCTTTACAAACTACTTGGAATCAAGACGTATTGAATTTTCACTGTGATGTAAAATGGGGATGATTTAGAGACAATATAAATGATTTCTCAACACTTATAATCATAGCAGTAATTCAGTACAGCAAGGCAAGATAATGTAAGCATAACTTCAAGATTCACTTTTAGGCTTGTAATTTCATATGCCTGGGGTATCTTTTCCTTCTAAGTGCATGCACACATATTCTTGCAAAGCCTAGAGTCTCAGTACAATAAAACAGCAAAAATCTGATTATCCTAGCATCAATTAACCACAGCTCCCTGTTACCCTAAACAGGGTCACATCTCTCCAATGCCTAATAATTACATTGTAAAATCCCTTGACTGCCTGAATATATTCACTCTCCCTATGATGTTTGGATGATCATGGTTGTGTTATAGTTAATTATTATTTAAGAGATGATCACAGTACATTACTCTTTCTGATGTCATCTTTGCACCTAATACAAAATTCCACATGAACATAACACACTGGACAAAGACACACAGTTTTTCTTCACCAATCCAAGCTGTTGTAGAATACCCTTTAATATAAATAGATGTGGCATGAATCAGAGGAATTCCCTGGGAGCAAGTCTTAACAGCTCTAAAATATTTTTAATAGGCAGATACATGGAACACTTACTGAAGTATTTCCAAAGGCACATCTCCAATAGCTAATCAATATATTCCTGTCCAGGAAAACAAAAGAATATCACTGAAAATATTCAGTTTTATTCTCATGGTTGACTATTTGCACGGAAAACAAGACTGCAAAAAGCAGAAGGAAACCTCATTGTCCTGGCAAGCACATCAGTATCTGCCTGTTCTTCCCTTCTCCTGCCCCTCAGTGAAGGATGACACATCCCTGGCAGCAGGACGCTCCTGCTGCGTGCATAATGGCTGCTGTGGCTGCCTGTGCAGCCCCTGCATTTCCACACAGGCAACCAGGAGCTTTCTGCCTCTTAACACGGATTTGCACGCGCACACATTAAACCAGACACTTCATACAACTCTTTGATAACAGCCAGAAATTAATGAATGAACAGAACCATCTGACCACAAATAAGTGCACAGCTGTATTTTCAGAAGCATTAGCACATCTGCATTATCAGAGCCTCTGACAAGCCCACGGTTACCTCCCCCTTCCCTACAGTGAGGGGCTGCAGCCTTGATTATGTCTGTACCTTACAGCCATTGGCAGGGGCTCAGGGTTGCCCTCAGGCTTTAATTAACCCCTATTAGAGATAAACAGGGCCTTCTGGTTGTGAAAGAGGGAATAGACAGAACCTTCAGCTTATCAGACAACCAAGTAAACCACAAACTGCTTTTACCTTTCTCTACTCACACCTCCCCAAAAAAAATGCCAGGAAGAGGCCCCCACAAGACCCTGAGATGATGGGCAACATACATGTTGCAGAGTATGCTCTCCTCTTTCCAGTTTGTTTTTAGGGAGGATATATATGGTGGCCTACTATTTTGGGCTCATTTCCCATTAGACATATTTTCACTGTCCCTGTTTTAGTGCCACTGTAAAGAAAGCTGGAGCATTTAGCCATTGGCAATTAGTGACACTTGGACTTGGTCCAAGCCAAATAAAACATGGCAATGCACATCTACATGCCCTGTATCAATGCCTAAAAAAGCATTTGCAAAGTGATATTCTAGACAGATTTCAAGACTCAAACACAAAACCACCAAAAACCCATCACCCTTTCCAGCAGGGCTACTGTCCAGTGCATACAGTAGAGGCCATCTTTACACTCCCACCCCAGAAATTCCAAGAACAAGTAGGCTATTGTAGCACTAAACATGTTCAATTTTTCTCCCCCAACAGAACTGGGAAATTTAAAAAAGCTCTAAAAAAAAGAAAATAAAGAAGTTCGATTCCACAAGTCTCTCTTGAAGCCTGCAAGAGTGCTACATTTGCAGCCTACTCTAAATAACTACACTAAATTTCTGTCCAAAATTAAGCCAATTCTGTCTTCACTGGCATGAAGAAAACAGAAAACCTGTAACATTCTTTTACATACTGGATAACTTCTAGCGTGTCTCCCTCAACTCTTCCTAACTGAAATAATTTCCGTCAAACTTATACAAACTGCCTACTCTAGTCATTCATTTCTGTGACTCTCTCCAATTTTCAATTTATTCATAAATATTTTGTAAAATGACATATCCAGAACTGCATACAGAACACTGCAGCTAAAGACAGAATAACCAGCTCTTCTGACCTGCAGGAGTTTTATTAACACACCTCACAACAGTATTTAATTTTTTTTTGTTTTTTCCTAAGGAGAGTCCCATTAGGTCCTGCTTTGTAATATCATACAGCCTGTGTGCATAAAAAAGTCACTGCTAAAAGTTAGCCAATAGATTTCAGTCAAATTTCAGATTTTCTTGCAGATACTATGGTCTTAGAAACTCACATAACTAAGCATCCTGTAAACAGAAGTGAAAGCATAAGTAGCAGTTCACCTCCCTCTCCTTGTAAGATACAAGGGAATCCACTTAACAAACAATTCTGGCTCACAAACAATTTGTTTCCCCCCCCACACTAAGAAGAAACTGCTAGTGCAGGGACAATACTGGACCTTGCAGGATTCTGTGCTGAGCAGGCAGCAAAGTCTACAAGCAAGGGCAGAAATGGGGTAACAGCAAAGGCAGCTACTTCACTTCAACCAACCCCAGATGCGGAGATTCCCTGTTTCTTTCACCTCCCCATACTTTGACAATACAGCTGCCATGTCAAGCATTCCCTGTTATAGTTGCACGTATCCTTCCTAATGTCAGTATTTAGCCTTCACTATTTCCTCTTGTTGATGATAACTTATCTCAAAATATCAAAGTAATTTTAAATTCTGGTTTTGTTTCCCATTTGAACACTGAGAAATACCCTTTGATTTCTGGCTACATACAAACCCGAACCCTTTTTTTCATCTAGTACAACCAGTTTTGCTAAACAGTTCTTCATTTTCAGTGATCTGAATGAATGCCATTAAACACTGATAATACTAAGATTACAAAAGTAACACTGAAGCCTTACACTAGTGAAGATTTTTATTAAAATTTCCTCTCTTATTACTATAGACTCACACCATTTTACAGAAAAACTGTTTGTACTTTTAAGGCTGCTGTTTTCTTTTTTCTGCCTTTTTTTTGGTTAGGATACCCAGGAATGAGTTCACTAGAAGTTGTTTATGTCCAAGAAGAAATTCAATCATAAGCAAAAGCATCCTAGGGGATGAAGAATCAAACAGTATATACCCAGAAAACAGAAAAACACTGAAGAGCAAGCAGAAAACATAATGTATTGAGATTCATCCCTTCTCTTCACTTGGTCATTGCTTTCAAGAAGACACACCAAACTGTTTTTGCTGATTAGACAGTCCCAGAAATTAGTTGCAAGAGCTGATGCTGGTAGGGTACAGCTGTCAGTAACAGAATCTGAAACGAATTTGGAAAAAATGAAGCAAGTGGCTATTTCTCATCACTGTAGCTATTACCCAGTTTTTGAAGTATGAGTGATGGCAGGGGAACAAAACCCAAAAGCTTGTTCTACTGGACCACTGAACCAAATCTTCCGGAACTGCACAAAGTGCTTCAATCTGCATTGTGTCTAGCATCCAGCAGGTGCTTTCCTCACTTTTCATTTTCCCCCATTAAGACAAGCACATTCATCTGTTCGGTTAGCATAAGGATTCTCCTTGCAGTTGGTTCAGATTTTTTCCTCCACTTTAAAGGTCAACTTTCTTTAAAACACATAGGCACAAATTAATTCTCCTCTCCAGAGAGATCAACTCCCTTCTCAGGGGCTAGCAATGGAGACAAGAGTGCAAAGGGAAATATTCTGGGTGAAGCAGAGCCAGATGTGCCTGGTTCAGTGCACGTAATTGACTCGTCTAAACACCCTTGACACATCCAAGACAGTGGCTTGCTCTTGTCCCAGAATGTACACTTGCTATTTTATCGGTCAGGTTTCTGATCCTCTGCTGAGAGGCCAGAAACCCCGGGCACAGCTGGGCACTCGGGCAGGCCAGCAGCCGAGCTCTCGGCCCGGAGCCAGCTCCATCCTCCCATGCAGGCTGGCAGTAGGAGGCAGCATTGGCTCTGCCAGCAGCAGCTCCGCACCGCAAAGTACTTGGGAGCGGGCTTCATTCTTCTGTCATTATATAAGCAAGATGACACTGTTCTCTAATCCAGCCAAAGCTGATAAGTACCATCAACCTGTCACTTCCTACATTTCAAATTCTAACATTGCAGCATCAAAGAGTTTTTACATTTCGATTTCTTTTGCTGGCAGCGGTCGGTAGCCTCTCATTCTCCCACGGTGTTCTAATGCAGCATTTGCACACCGGGGTTACTCCCAGCCTGAATAGCAGGTCATCCCCTACTCACTGAGCTCATCTGCGGCCCATGTGCTAGGCAATTTAGATCCAATCAGCCCTTATTTAGCTCAAGAGTAATGAGCAGCATAGTGACACAGACTTAAGCCTGACCCTCAGGACACTGCTCATCAAGCAGTAAAACTGTGACAAAATCATTCATCTTCCACCCGCTGGCAAGAAATAATACTCGCACTCACTGTATTACTTTTTCAAGACATAGAAAAAAAAAAGGTCCTGAATTTTCATGATGTGAGACATTAATTTGCAGAAAGCTGAATTCCCTTAAACCCCCCTGTTGCTATGAGCTCACCAGGGGGAAATAGGCCTTAGGAGACTGAAATGGAATAAAGAAAATTGCTTCAGCTTTCTGTTCATTTTAAATAAGCCTTAAATCTGACACGAGATATCCTAAAGAGAGAAGAAATATAGATCTTGTAAGGTAACGAAGAAACAATCAAAATTAAGAGATTAGAAGGCTACTTGCATATAATGATTTTATTGGCAAAAATATTTTTTGTTTAACATCCACAACAAATAAACCACTCCATATGAAAAGCCATTCTCACACCTCATGTGAAGAATAAAAGGAAAACCAAGAGGAAAGTTAATTTAGGGAAAATAGTTTCAGAAGCGAGACACTTCCATCAGAAAACAAATTGTGCTTTACATCCTTCAGGGAGCACACATTTCTCTAAACAACTGCAGGGTCCCAAACAGCAGGTTCTCGGTACACCTGGATATGATTTTACTCTTTTTTTCATGGATTTACTCTTTCACAACAGAAGTCTTGTACTGCTGTCAGGTAGGCTACAGAAAGCTTATGTGGATTAATTTTTGGTAGATAAAATTGATAAAATGGAACACAAAAAGTGTTTCCATCTGTAGCACAGAGGACTGAACTGGGTATCTTCATGACTGATGTCTGAGTACTGGACTTGAATTTCTTTAGCTTTGGGTATCTACCAAGACTGACTTTTTTTGGGCATCAACAATTAGAAGGTTTTTTGATAGCTTTTAATGTTTCAGTTCGTTCCAAAGTGATTCTAGAATAGAACAGTAGAATAGAATATTGCAGTAAGAAGGGACCTAAAATGACCATCTAGTCCAACTGCCTAAGTAATTCAGAGCTTATCAAGAGCTAAAGCAAATTATTAAGGGCATTGTCCAATCGCCTCTTAAACACTGACAGGCTTGGGGTAACAACCACTTCTCTAGAAAGCTTGCTTCAGTGCTTGACCATCCTCTCAGTAAAGAAATGCTTCCTAATGTCCAGTCTAAGCCTTCCCTGGTGCATCTTTGAACCATTCCCACATGTCCCATTAGCGGAGCCCAGGGAGAAGAGCTCAGCACCTCCCTCTCCACTTCCCCTTCTCAGGAATCTGTAGAGAGCAATGGGGTCATGCCTCAGCCTCCTCTTCTCTAAACCAGACAAGCCCCAAAACCTCAGCCACTCCTCACAGGACATGCCTTCCAGCCTTGTTGCCCTCCTTCTAAGGCAGATGCTCTTCACTACATCTTAAACATCAACGTGAAATTTACGTTAATGAATTGTTCAACTTTCACGTGTCCACCTACTAATTCAAGAAAATGGGCACTGAGAAGGGGAAGTGAGTATTTTTGCAAACCTGAACCAGTGACAGGCATATACAGGAACTTCCTATATGCAACGTATTAGGTGCACATTTCCAGTGCATGCTGTTGCCTCATTTCATTTCTTCGCACAGTAATACTCTCAGAGCAGAGGAGAAACAACCAAAGGACACATTAGTTTTAGCTAGTCAAACTTGAAGGTCAGAATACAAGGGACAAAGATGTAAAACATTATTTTAGACTCCAATAAAAACCTAAAAAAACCCACAAATCCCACAAAGTAAGAAGAAGAAAAGAAAATTCAGTTTTAATTACCAGAGCCACATCTTAAGGCAACAACTGTTGCTAAGAACACACACTGTATTCCCTCAGAAGGTAGTAACAGATTCTTTTTAAGGATCTAGACACAGGAAATGTCTCAAAATGCTGCTATATTCTGAAGCGGTGCTTGCTTCTCATGCATTAGAGCATTTAGAGACTAGATTTTCATTACACTCATTTAAACACCAATTTTGTTAAAGGAATACCTGAACTTCAAAAAAAACAGTCTTTAAAAGACAGGTCAAGCTAGCATAGCAAGGCATGCTTGCTCCCTAAGCATAAGATATTTGCTGTGAAGTGAAAAAGGAAGGATTTATTTCCCTTTTTTCACGCAGGTAAACAAAGTTCACAGCAACCTTTAGTGGTCATTCATTAAGCCTGGGAGATCTCAGAGCTAAACTAACATCTTCTGACTCTCAGTTCAGCAGCTTAGTCACAGAGTTGCCTTCTGTGCTTATCAGGACATCACAGCTGGTAGCTCTAAATATCCTCACAGGATGGGATGGGTAAGAGAAGACTCACGATCTTCCAAACTCTTCTGAGTACAGTTTTCAGAAACTCAACATCAGAAAAAAGATTTTACAAAGACTAACACTATAACCCCTGAGGGGGAAGAAAAGAAGGAGGGAGGACCTTTCTATTCTCCTTCTGAGCTTATCTACCGACTTACACAGTAACAGAGAGGGAGAGATGCTTCTGTTGGTCTCGAAAAAGCTTCCCACAGGCTGTTTTGGTGGCAAGTATAATTCAAAAAAAATTACAAATGACTGTACATTTCCACAGCAAAGATATACTGGATAATCCATTCCTATTGTGGCTTCTCTCACAACCTCAAGGCTAAACACATTCAAACAGATGGAAACATCCAGCTCCCTGTTACCCATGGTGCCATTATTAATGTAACTTTTTACTAGAGACAGGTTTACTTGGTCAATATTGCTCTAAGAGCTTATGAAATTTACACACTGAAATTTTCAAAAATTAGCAAAAAAATTATAAATGGGCACAAATGCACAAGAACTGTTTTCAAAGGAAAATTACCATTTACTATGGTAATAGGTTAGTGGTACTTCTTATCTTTCCTACAGGAATCAGTACCAAGTCTCCCTGAAACTAGGCAAAGATGTTTGGAGCACAGCAGTGATTTTACACCTGGGCATGTACTCACATTTTACAGTCCTGTACCTCTGTGCTAACACTCAACAAAAACCAAATGCCAGAATGACAATAATAAGAAAAAGCTCATGTCAAAGCAATACCCCAATACAATACAAGACATTTTACCATGTTTCAAACACTTCTTTTAAGAATAATATATTGCAGTGCCAGCACCTACAGCCGATTTCTCTGAGTCTCGTATCCGTTTTTACAGCAAGTTCTGTCAAATCCCTTTAATGCCTGTATTTTTATTAACCTAGGGCTTCTTTTTGTGCCATAAGGCACTCAGATGACAGATAGTGCTAGAGATTTGGAACAAATGAAAGCACATATGGGCAAACATCCTGCATTTACCTTTCAGGAAAAAAAATAAAAAAAAGAAAAACAAAGCAGAACAAATCAGGGTTTTAAACCATTGCTTAAAAACAGAAACAAAAATAAAGGAAAAAACTTGTACCTGAGCTAGAAGCTGAATGCTCCAAGTAAACATAGGAAGGAAGCACTTCACATTTTGATTTAGGGGAGTTTCTTGATTATTTACTGTTTATTTTACATGCTTTTAAAAAGGAGACAGTAATAAAATACAATCTTACACTTCACAGTGAATCTTACTATGAAGATCAAATACTTGCAAGTGCCAGCAAGTAGCATCTTGATTCCAATTATCCACTCACCATGTATCAAAAACTGATAAAAATGAGTTCTCCTGCCAAGACATCGTTCTATTTAAATATATGGATACCAAAATAATCATATTGGTAACAACCAATAAAAAAAGCGGTTTAAGAAACCTTATTTAAAATAGTCTAACCATAGGTAAATACAACAATCAAAAGCTACCAGTACTTTTCTAGCAGACAAGAAAGATACAAGAAAAAGCTGGAAAGGGTTATTTTAAAACATTGTAGTATAAAAATGGTGAAGGTGGGGCTCTCTTTTCAGATGTCTTTTAAGAAAAAAGAAAGAAAGGAAACAAGTGCACTTTCAAATCCTTGCGTGCCAAGTTTTAGCCCAGAGCAAGTTTTCACTGCTATGTTACAAACCCTTGAAAATAAAGGTTTATAATGGAAATGCTGACAGACCCTTAACCACAGCAGCATGAATAGCTATAATTAAAGAAGAGCTTTTGGCTACACCTCACTCTGACAGCGAAAGACTAGAATTTTTACAGTATCCTCAAACAAAAACAACTGGGAAACCTGGAATGAGATTCTAGCAATTCAACAAGATATGTTAAAGGGGACTGCTAAAACTATTTGACATTTTAAGCTTTAAATATTGAGGCACTTAGTTAACACAACCAAGTCAGTATTTTCATAATGCTACTTAATCAGCAATAAAGAATGCTCCTGTGAGACATCATCTGGGGTTAGCAGAAAGTAACACATGAAGTTATTATTTCCTAACAGCCTAGAGGGAGCTGCTTGTCTCTCTAATCAGTGATCTCACTTCCTTCCTACCTGTAAATTCCCTGTCATACAGTTATAAAATTATTAAGAGTGCAGTGTACAGAAAAATTACATTTATGAAAGGCCTACTATCTTACATCAGGCTGGATTTTAAAAACAAGCATTTCATCATTTTCTGACTTTGAAAACAGACCAGACCTAATCAGTCTGGTCAATTCAGTAATATTTTAACATCTGGTTAGCACAAAGTCATCCATATCTTCTGAACCAAAAAAATGGTTTTAGTGCTGTTTTATTCGCATGGCAACAGAGGACTGTTTTCAGTGAGTCTGTCAAAGCAGGAAAATCACTAATATTGTCCTGTTCCACACAACCTGAAGATCAAAGTGTTTTATAAGTGTTAAGGAATTTAGTTCCTCTGTATATGGGATAAATAGGCTAGTAACAGTAACCAAATGTATAAATACAGACTGAAATAAAGAACTGTTAAAAGCAAGGCTCTAAAAATCTCTCTCATACCAATTACTATTTGAGCATTTTGGTAATTCAAATATTTCAGCAGAACTACTTTTTGTAAAAAAAGGTACTAATACTGTCCTATACCTTGTCTGTTATTACCTGAGAAGTCTAGATTGGAGTGCTATGCCCTCTTCTCTGTGTTACAAGAGGACCCCAGTCCTGGAAAGCTTAAAAATAATGCCAAGTTATAAAATAGGCAATTTTTTCACCAGTCTCAAATTTCTCCCTATTTCATCTTCAAAAACAACACAACAAATGCTGTGTATTAGCTAATGGAGAAAATGTCAAAGTATTTTTGAAGTCTCCAATTTATTCCAGGAAATATATTCAGTTGAACCGAAATAATAAATAATAAATCAACTAAACTTAGTTTTGTGCTTCATCTTTTTTCAAAAGACTGCCTGAAAAACAGTTGTCTTTGGATCTATAAGCTATTGACAGCTGCAGTCAAACTACTAGACAATAACAAAGAACCTAGTTAAAGAGAGATCTTGCATATGGGCCTCAGTATTCCTATTATGCACTCTTCCACAGCTCTTTACACATATTTCAGTCTTGCACATTTGAAGTAATGGCAGATCAATAGCTGCTTCTTAATATCTTATGAAAAAAAAGCAGTTTGGGCTTCAAACTGGAGGACTGCTTCTCAAAGGTATCAGTAGACAAAAAAATATGCTTATTGAAGGGCACTGCGGATGTTGAAAAATGAACTAGTACATCAAAGCAAAACTGCTTGAAAGTGGTAAAATATGATTTCCTTCTTTCCTATCGAACCCCAGACAAGTATTTAAATCTCCATAACTATAGTATTTGAATGCAACCTTGGTAAAAGAGAAAAAAATAGAATGAAAAGTCAGAAAAACAGAATACATTCAATGAAGAAACAAAACCAAAATAACACCCCCCAACTTATGTAATTAACACAGACAATAATTTCCAAGTTTCCTGTACCAAAGAAAAGATGATATTGTCTGAAACATAAGTAACTGGATGACTTTCTAAAGAGACAGTAATTCATAACAAAATATCAGGATGTCAGACCTAATCTCCTGAAATAGTAAGGAAACATTTCAAAGATTCTATATGCACTGAATTATTGGTGGATTTTGAAATTTAATGTATCATTCACAGCCCTTCAGAGATTTCTTTTTCCTTGTACTCAATCTCAGTAAAAAAATTATTAGGAACTACAGTTTAACCCTAAAAACAAAATGCTAGTCTATATGCACAACTTTACTAAATAACTTACCGAAGTCTGGCTAGAACAACCTGAAGAAAATTCAGAACCATGCTCAGCTCAGCTCCTCGACATGCAGGCAGCAGCATAGTAAAGCCATCATTTAGCAACTTTTCCTCAGAAAGGCTCAAGTAGCAGCTGGTCTCAAACACTTCCTGGACACCATCAACGTAGGTTGATAGTAGAGTCCAGAGATTTTGTCTCTGTGTGTAGTCATTTTTGGTTACTAAAAACTCCTTTGCCTTCTCACGGAAAGCATCTGCGATTTTCTCGGCTAGGGCACCAACGTCCATATTCTTCTCAACATAAATTAAAAGGAAAGCAAAATGACCTCTCCAGATGAGAGCTCTCCGAGACGTGGTGATGGAGGATGGAGTCAGGAAATCCAAAAGATCCAACACCCGACTCACTATATCTTCTGTCTCCACAACAATTGCCAGCATGAGGAACAGGTTAAAAAAGTTCTGCAGCCCCACTTCTGTCAGCTCCTGCATTCTTTTCCGATGGAACTTGGAATAAATTCTACATTAGGAAAACAAAGAAACACAAGAAAGAGGAAGTTTCTTAAAGTATGCAATTTTCTATCTTCTTGAGTGACTAAAATTGTATTTTCATGCTTTTAGTTTACAGTTATCCGCTTCCAGTAACCCTTAAATTTTAATTACTTTTTTCTCTTACTCTTATGGCTGCTGGAACAAACATGCTCTTTCAGTTTCTGCTCCTAATTTAAAGCACACATTGTTTCCAGTCGGAGGTGAAGCCTAACCCTTCCCCCTTATCTGACCTCTAGTATCAAGCAGAGCAAAATGTTATGAGCAGACCCTCTCTACTCTGTCTGTGATGGGTGTCCTCCATACTGTGCCTTCAAATCAATCAAGTTCAGCCCACGAAGGCTCCTAGGAAAGGAAGCTGTCAAGTGGCATCTCTTTGCAACAGCCAACCCTTCCTGTACACCAACTTCTTCCCTGGAAACTTCCTCATTTCCACGTGGAAATCAGCTACTGGTTTCCGCTATTATGTTATAGTGCTGCAGCTGCCGTGATCAAATTCTCATGTACCAAACCATCACTGCAGTAAAAGGAAGATTTCTGATGGAAACCCCTTTTCTCCATGGTGCTTTGCCTAAGTCTGTATCAACTTGTACTGCACACCTATGGTAGGAAAGGTTTGAAAGAAAACAGAGAAACTGAGGCATTTGGAAGATGTTACAAAGATGTTACATCTCCCGGCAGGAAGATGTCAAGAAACTTTGTCTGCATTGCTTATAGGACAGTGCTCAAGTCATACACAGCTGATGGTGACAAGCACTGCTACTTTGAAACTTTAAAGTGGTTGACAAAAAAGAAAAAGCTTGTACAAAGAGATCTTTTCTGGGACCTTTGCCTGGATGTGGATTTTATTTAAAAGTCGCTATTCCTACAACAGAGGAGTAAGATGAAAATGGTGTAACATTTTGATTTTTGTGTTTAAAACTTTGGGTACATCCTTCACCTTTAATTGAAAGTAAGTTCCACATACAGTAGTTACACATCCATAAGTGCTGTTTTCCTATTCTGTCACCTGGAAAATATTTGGAAGTGGTGTTGAGGTTATCAAACCTAGCCACCAAAAATTACAGCAAATCCAATTAATGTTGTTTAGTAGCAAATTACTACTGACAGGCATTTATGTTTTTCATGCATCAATTAATGCTTGGTTAGCTGCTGAAAACAGAGTTCATCCCAAAATCATAGCTGTAGGCTGTTAAATTTTGCTACTTGTGTAATTGATTTTTTCAAGGTAGAAATGATGAATACTGGTTGAGCAGACTGATGCACTGTGCGTTGCGTGTTATTATTCCCCCTCTTAAACTAGGGAAAGTAACAATCTATAATAGCACAAAAATCTAAGTATAATTTCATTTCAGTAAGAACAGAGTAGGCTAATTAAAATTAAAAAAAAAGCAAGACACTGATATACAGAATCCAACAACATATTTGTTTCTATGTAGTTGCAGTGATCTATAAACCCAAACTTTAGTGACTATAACAACTTCTGAAGTGTACATAGGCATTAGGCATACTGTTCTTTTCTGATAGCCAATATATCCCTTTTTTCCTGGAAGAAAAACACCACATAAATTTGTAAGGTGTGTATACACATGAGCATTTTTTAATGTTTATTACTTGTGTACAGGAAGATTTTACTAATGCTTAATAAAATTTTAATTAATTTTATTAACACTTAATAAAATATTTTTTAAAAACTCAAAACACTAAAACAAAACTATTTCTGTCTTCTCTAATGAAAAAAATTTAACAGGTCTGTACTAGTTATTACAAGTGCTATCTCATTACTATAAGAAAAGTCTCACGGATTCAGTAAGCATCTAAAACATCAAGAGTTTCATTTAGAGCATATATATATTATGGTTTTTTATATCATGACTGACTGTACTTAACTAGTATGTTTCAAAATTAAGTGAAAAATCAAAATCTTCACAAAAAATTATGAGAAATTTTGAAAACTATTGAAAAGAAATAAAATATTTAAATGAAAATGCAGGTCTAGCAAGTGTCAGCCTGCATGTTCTTGAACAACACATGGCTTACATGCAGCTCAAACACAATTTCTGTGCTTTAATTACATTATCTGTCTGGCAACTGGGTTGTACCACCACACTGGTTGCCAGTCTACCAAATTCCTGGCAAGTGGGACAAGGTAAATCATCACATGCTATGAATGCCAAGGTGATTTTTGGACCGAGTTACAGCCTGAGCTGGCAACAGAAACTTCAGGGAACAACTGCTTTCTTCAAATTATGAATCATCCTGCATCCCTCATCCCCTTTACCTTGCCATGAGCAGAGTGCCCTCTGCCTTGCATGTGGCTGGAAGGGTCCCTGACTCACTACACTTCTTACAAAATGAGAGAAACTAAATAGCATCCATACCGTCCTTTAATTTGTTTCCAAGGATGCACACCATTGTTTTCTTCTTTCATAATCCGTGCCAAAATGCTGAGGAAAATGAAGTAACTGTTGCTGGTCTTGTACAGAGAAGGGATCTGCTGTTCGCAGCAGCAGCGTTTCACCAACTCAAGCATTGACAAAGAACTCTTACTAACACTTGCCAGATCCTTCAGACCAAGCCAAGGAACAGTAAAGCAGCTGTTCTAAAAGAATAGATGAAAACAGAAAATATTATAAATAACAATAAATGCCAATATTACAAAGGTGGTAAGATGCACTCCTTCACACAAACAAGAGGATATGTTCCTGCCACAGCTAAAACAATAAAAATACATTGTAACTGTGTGCAAAGTATTTTTACAAGATCTTAAACTGAGTAGCCCTGATGAAAAATAAGAGTAAAAACATATTATCATAGTCTATTATTTCTCAATGTAATGGGCCATAACAAATTTAAACATGATTCCATTAAATAAACATAGCAAATTTAGGGATATTGCCATTCACTAGGTAGTTTTACAGAAGTATAGCAATCAAGCTTGGCTACAGAAAAATCACAATTAATCAGCAAAAATCAAGGACTGTCTACATGCAATTCTACATTTTTATATATTCATCTGCTTACCAGATTCTTGCTGTAATAATCCCAGAGTATGGTGACAATAGATAGGTTCAAATCCCAGAAACTACACAAAGTCAAACAGCACTGAAGATGCATTCGTAAGCGTTCCTCTAACACACCAGCCTTGAAAAGGAAGCAAGAAATTAATTGTACGACACATAAACCCAATACTACCAGACTACCCAAAGTCATTTTCTAATATAAAAATTATTTTTAATTATATACTGTTGAGTAAACACATCACATCTAGTAATACAAGCAATGAACTCGAAGATAAAAGCTGACAATTGCACCCTGCAAACCAACCAATGCTGGTTCATCTCAGAACCACAGAATCATTTAGGTTGGAAAAGACCTCTGAAAAGGCTCATAGGAAAGAAAATAGGAAATGCCAAACAATTTGAACACAGTGAAGCATTCAGGTTGTAATCGTGGGATAATGAAAGTGGAAATCTCATCCAGCTTTTGGTAACAACAAAACTGAACTTTCATAGGAGGTAGGATATTAAGAGCTCCATGCTCTGACTGAAATCACGTGCTTAACCCAGCCTATTTTAGGCATCTACTTTAGGCTTTATTGTCTTCACTTCCAGCAAAAGTGGTTTAATGGACTGACTTGTGTGCAGTTGTCTTAAGGGTAGACTTTTGCATTTGTGCCGTGCACCCACGGCAGAGGTGTGGGAAGTAGAGGATCTTTTGGTCTTCCAAACAAAACCATTCCATGATTCTATAGCTTACTCACAGTGCTACTTCTTATGACTTACTATGTCTTGGGGTGGCTTTTTTTCCTGTTTTCAATGCCACACAAATGAGTCTCACTCATATACTTGTCTCTACCTGGCTATACATTCATGTGGAAAACTTGACTTGCTACACTTTATCACAACACTGCAAACAATTATACTATCACCTACAATAGCTTCTAAGGACATCTGCCTTCTCTTCTCATGAAGAATTAATGTAGGGCATATGGCTTCTAAAGTGGTACATTCCTAAAACAACTTGAAAATCGAAAAGACGTTTTCACTTGTCACAGAAAATTATATATTCAAGGCATGATGTATAAGATAAAAAACCCAATGAAATAGTAAAGTAACTTTCCAGTAAAGACTCATTAAAAATATCCAGAATAATAATTCAAATGTAATAAAAATGCTGACAAATGAAAGATGATACTCAAGTATTTTTTCATATATGACATAACTATTAAATCAGTAGACTTCCCAAAAAATAACAATCTTGCATGAAAACAAGAAAAGGAACAGCTGCTATTTTTTTTAATGAATAAAAGCAGGAGTCTTGATGTAAAACAAAAAAACCTGCAGCTGAGCATATCTATTTCTGTAGAGGGATCCACCCAGTTACAAGGATGTAAACAAACCAAACAAAACAAAAAACAAAAATGAAACAAAACAACCCAAAAAAGCCCCCAAAACAAAACAAAAAACAAAACTGAAACAAAACAACCCAAAAGAGCCCCCAAAACAAATCAAAAAACCCCCAAAAAACCAAAACCAAACCAAAACGAACAAACAAAAACAAAAAATAAAACAAAACAAACCACAACCCAAAACAAAACAAAACCCAAAACACACACCATTCAGAAATGGAATGCTTAATCTTGAAGCTGTATTTTGAGTCTATGGTTATGTTAGGATCTAATTCAACAATGACTGCTTCAGTTAAATTAATTCAACAATAAACACAGCAGCTTCAATTTGAACCATTATTTATCTGTCCAACAATAGTTTTAGAACAGTTTCCAAAACCAAGATAGCACTGAAGGCTTTATCTCAAATTTAATATGAAAGAGTTATCCAGACTTCAAATATCCCTGGGATTAATGGATTCTCTCATTGCTCTTTTGCTTAAAATGGTCTCTTGCACTGCTGGAAATACTATCAGAACTCTTGAGGTAGTCAGCTTTTAATTTATCACAGAAGGGAGGAACACCAGATACTATCAAAATGATAGTACTATCTAAACATAACATTTTTCTCTTATGACTTCCTACTGTAGTAACAAAATTGGTTTTCCTAGAAATCCAAGAAATACTTCTCTATCTATTTTAAGGCAGAATTAAACAAAAATACAGTGAAAATATAACAAAATTGAGGCAGAAATGAAGCAGCACAAAGCATTTCATTTCTAAAATGAGAAGTCTAATAAGACAGACTGCTATTAGTTCTTGCGAACTAAAAAGCTTTTGATTCTCACAATAAAACTTCATAAGCACAAATTCCTCTTATACTGACAACCCATAAATTTAGTCAGTTTGATGTTGCCTAGTAGACAAATACAGTTATGATAATATTACTACTGCAACAATTTTCATTTTGTAGTACAAATAGAATCGCAAACCAGCTTTTTCCTCTTCTCTTGGAAGAGAATTCCAAATTCCAAAAATGTAGGAAGCACCTCATGCAACTAGTTTCCCAAAAAATGCTCATTTTTTGTGATAGAACTGGGAGTTTTTTCACATGAGCAATTTTCTTCAACTCTTCTCCATCTAGAATTTAAAAAGAGAGCGATTTGTGGCTGAAGAACTCAGCTGTTGGTCAACTGTTTGAATCTGAAAGGATATATCCAGGGAAGCAGCACACTACATTTGCCCAGGTATCTCTGATTGCTCGTATTTTCTCACAGGGAGTTTTTGCTTCCCATCACTATTGATCCCATAAAATGAACAGCACCTTCACATCTTCTCCTTGCTCAGCAGCAGGAGTTCTGATCTGGAACAGGGCATTGCAGTACCCCTCTATCATCTTCACCTGCACGTGCAACACCTTTTTCAGGAGGTCTCCATTGCACCCAAAATCCAGCATATCCTGGATTAACATGCCTTAGGCTCTCTACTGCCTGCACGTGGACCACTGAACGCAACAGTATTACTGAAACTACCAAAATGCTGCAGATTTAACACTTGGGTATTTTTGTATCCCAATACTTAGCTGTCCTAAGGATGTTAAAGCTAACTCCAGTTTCCGCTGCTTCATGATGCTCTGTTACCCTCAAAGGCCGCAACAGTGCCCATTAAATCATCTTTTCACAGCAAAGAATTTGAAGCTCACTTGAGGAGAAATTAACAGCCATTGGTAGGAGAGAGATTATCGATTCACATTTCAAATGGATGTTCTGCACGTTTTCCAGATGCTTTTGAACACACAAAACTACACATACTTTACTTTTTCACTTCCCCCCATTCAGTGTAAATTGCCATTCTTCTGAGCATGTACAGTCTACAAGCCATAGGGAAGTTAGGGAGTAACAAGCACAAGAAGATTATGAAGTTGATGAACATAGTACTAAATTTGATTCGTTTTTAAGTTCCCATATACCTAAAAATGAAGTTTTTAACTACCAATTCCTGCCCTCTCTACCAAACAGTTGATTCAGCACTATTATTTCTTTTAATTTATTTTGCACAGCTATTGCTGTGGATGTTTAGTAGACAACAGGCTATATGCTGAAAAGGATGGCTCAGATATGATTTACTAACAAAGTCATGCCAAGTGTTAATAGACAGTATCATCAATTCTGTCCTGCTGTTCATTCAAAGAGTACGATTATCACTTTTGCTTTTTCCCACTTTTCCACGTTCCATTTCATTATTGACTTCTTGATATCTCATTGTGCTTCTCATTACTACATTTTCTGGACTCAAAAATAATTAGGAGATGCAAAAGGACAAGATAAAAGGTAGAAGCGGCCACTTGAAGCTGACAGATCAGCAGAGGAGATGGACTTCCCTACTGGTAAAAGAATTCTCCTTCCTAGACATTGTTAAGAAGGCTGCTGTGCAGGGATAGGGAGCAGGATGTGTTTTTTAATAAAGTACTACATTCACTCGTGCACTCACATATAGGAATTAACGTTCCCCAAGGAGCACTTCCCCCAGGCAGCTAACTCCATAATGCAAGAAAAAATAATGAACAAATAGAAAAAGGAAGTAAACTTGGTGGCTCATTTGATGGTTGGTAATAGTCACAACCATGTCTTTGGCAAATGAGGGTTTGGTTTAATTCCAACAGTGGTTGCCTTTGGAAATTTTAAAACATATATTTGCTTCATATTACTGTGTCATGACTGACTCAGTATGAAAGTGTTCTGAAGTTGGCCACTTAGCTGCCTTTCTAAACTGTCTACAGTTCAATACTTTTTTAACTGAAGTATCAAAAACTGTATTTTATGTATGTTCAGCTTCAAAGTAATCTCTATTCAAAATAATCAACACTCACAAGAAAAGGGGATTATTTTGAAGAAAAGAACATTAACTACAAATGTCTTCTTACTGTGTCTCAGGTTGCTGCCATACAGAAGATGCAACATAGGAAGGTGGCTAATAAGCTATTCACAGTTTTTATGCATCTTATCTAAATCTCTCCAGTTTCTTTCACAGAATGGTAAGCATCCAATAAGTAATGTCATCACTGTGCTTTCAATGTATATGCACAGTTTGTATTTTCAGTCATGTACTGTAAAATCATTCAAAAAGAGTTAATCTTTTAAGCTGAAAGACTACATAACCAAGCATTAGAGTTTATGTATAGAGTACTAAAAACCTGAAAAATCATGCTATCATTTCAACTCTAACAACCACAAGTGTTTTCTTGCTGAAACTGTAGTTGTAACAAGTATTGTTCCATATTCCAGCTCTAACTACAGTTGTTGCTATTCCATGAGCAAGACAGCCACAATAATTAAAAAACCTGAAAGAGCTGATTAGCCTTCTGCTTTCAACAACAGAACTTTGCAGGATTTTTCTTAATTTCATATACCAAACAAAAAAATAAATTTCATAGACCAAATGAAAAAAATAAACATGTTTATTCTTGTCTTAAACATACACAAATAAAGAAATTATTTTTACAGGCATTGCTGATACAGTATTTGCAATTTGTACCATGCAACTTCGTAACAAATTTACAAAGTTACAACGTAACTTATTTTAAAAACTTGATGAACAGCATATTTAAAAGCATATTAAAAGGAGGTCAGTTCTGACCTCTGGGCCATGAAGCATTGCATTAACAGTTTTCAGAAAGAAAAATGATAAGGTATGAAATGAGTGCTCAGAAACTAGAACCTTATCAGTAAGAGTTTGATTCAAGCCTGTAAGACAAATTGCTCAGCAAGGCAAGTCACCTTCCCGCTGTGATGAGGATATAGCTGAATTTTCAATGCAACTGACTATCTCCTTCATCATGTCTCCTCAACTTGATATCCTTACATTCAGTATCTGGTTTACATTTTCTAAGCATCCAGTTCTTATTCTGAATACATCTTGTCTGAGAAGCCATATACTACCCTTCCAGGATAATTATCTTTTTTCTTTATCTGACAATTTAGCATCAAGCACAAGCACTTTAAAGCAAGTGGAACTGCTAACAAGGAGGGAACTGTACACTGTCATAGTTCAGCTATGTCAAGGTTGTTCATTTACCAGTGATAAAAACACTACAACTCCAAAAATACACTTGTTAGTTGGACTTTGTTTCATGCACTGTCTTCCTGAAAGCATCCCTGACACTTTCCTTGTTCATTATTCTTTCCTTCATACACTTACTTGAGCATCAGTGGATTTTTTAAGGAGTTCTTCCACAAATTTCCAGTTGGATTCCTTCTGTTTCTGAAAAATAATTATCAACATGAAATAGCATTTGTATCCTTTACAGGAAGTACTACGTAGTAACATGAAAGTAAGCAGGCAAAATATTTCCAGAAATATTTAATTTCATGACAGCACACTGTAGTCATCACCAAAAAAGAGTTTTGTTATATGAATATATATATGAAAATATAATTTTTTGTAATTAAAAATTAGCCCTCAGAAAGCTGATAAAAAGCCAAAAATAAAAAGCATGCAACTTGGAACCACTTTAAGTGACTCATTTGCAATCCCAACCTTCACTTTTAATGGAGACGCAAAACATTCAGGCATTTTTTATCAGTCCAAGTAGTATGCCTTACAGTTCCTTTCTTTAACGTTCTGTAAAAAGGAAGCTATAAGGGGTAAGAAGGAAGGAAAGATACAATCTCACATTTTCTTGCTTTTTTCTTTTCCATCTATTTATGCAAAGTGGGAAAGAAAAGGGTAGATGGTTTTGCAACTAAGGCCATTTTCTCAGGGGAAAAAAAAAAAAAGCAACCAGGTCAACATACTCACATTTCTAGGAGATCCAACAATCACCTCTTACATTCAGCTATGAATATAGCTTCTGTAGATAAGTAGATGTGTGAACATAGTACTTCCAGCATTGTCCTGCCTTACTTGTTCCCTCCACTACCACAACTCTTAAGCCTTGTATATTATTCTGCAGATAGCTGTCCTTTAAACATCAGTTTAGAATTTACAATAAAGAGCATTTTATGCTTTGGTAATTGAAATATAACTACTTTCCAGCAGCAACACCATTGTGCACCATCCTTCTCTGCTACTGATTAAACTGGTTAATGGTGTGACTTGGTGACAGTTTCACACAGAACTACAGAAAGTACCGAGATAATGTTAAAAATGAATTGTTTTAAAAGATGCTCTAATACTCATCCAACACTATTTGACTACTTGGTGACTTTACATTTTTTGCGCCACAAGAAAAAGAGAATACTGAAAGACAGACAATGGCAGCAAGTCACAGTCAACAGACTGTTTACGGAACAAATATAAATGAAAGGACAGATCTACAGAAAGTTACACTAAAGCTGTGATTTCAGGATTCAGGAACTTGATCCATATCAGTTAAGAAATTCCCACTGCTTTTTCCTCATCCTGACAGCTCATCTTTCTGCCCTCAAAGCTGTAGCATGCCACTGCTCAGTTGTTCTGGTACTTCTGTTTGTGGGACTCAGAGCCAGAACAGTGAACCAACACAAAGCTTTAGGAGGGGAAGAAAGAATGAAAAAGGGAACAGGGTCTGACTTAGGTCACAGCAGAGGGACACCAATAATTGTGCCAGAACAGCAGAGGGCATATCACGCCTAGGGCGGTGAACAGGATTTAAGCTGTTACTGATGCCAAAGGCTCTGTATCATGAAACCAGCGCTAGCATCCTGTCAGAAGAGGACATGGCATCAACAGATAGTCAAGGAGTAAAGGCAGCACTTCAATAACAGGTAAACCCAGGAACCAGCATTTCCAGACAGATCTGGCCAGTATTTACATAGGATTTTTGACTCCTGTATTTTAGAGCCTGATGTTATGCGAATACCCACACCCTGGCAACATCCTACTGCAGATTTCAAGTAAAGCTAAGGAACTGCTAAAAGGCTAGTTTTAGCAGTGATTAGTAGATATTAGAGTTATGCTAACTGTCTATGAGAGCACTGAATGTTTGGATCAGCCTGCTTAGGACACGTTTTTAGCAGTACCATAGACCAAGGACACGTTTTACACAACCGGTGTTCATTGCCAAAGATCCAGCTCATCTGCAGTATGCAGATCACCTTACAAGATCTTGGAGTAATCTAGGGCAAACTCCTGACACCAACCGGGATTGATTACAAGAGTGCACCCAGGTTCAGCCCAAACTCAGGAAAGGACACCAACCACCTGCTGCACTCTTTTTAGCTACAATTGTATCTATATTTTAACACACTTGTTTCATTCAAATCCCAACAGATTTATATCCAAACAGTATTCCCTACTGCACAGGCAATATGGCACAGCACCTGTTTACCATTGTTTACAAACTATCCCTGTCAAAGAATAGGTAGAACCAACATCTTCAACTCCAAACCTCGTGTCTTAAAACATCCTCCCTCCACCCCCAGAGAGTCCTAAAAATCAACAGAACTTGGAGACCCTACAGTGCATGAAAGTGCTGCTAAAGCCAAAAACTTGAGCTGAGTTTGCAGGAAGAAACTTTCGCAAGGACTAACAGCTGAGTACCTGGAAAAGTCATATTAGGCTTCTTAGCTGGAAGTCCATGTTTGCATATCTTGCCACATAGTCATTTCAGATTATTCTATTCAAAGGCAAGAATTCACAGCCCCAAGTAACTCTGCCTATATTACCTTAGCCCACAGGGTATTAAAATTGACCCCTGCAATGTTCAGAAGGAGAAAATTTTCTCATCAGGTCCCATCTGAGTTTTAAATATACAAATCCTGCTTTTCAGAAGAGTGAAGGGGGACCTGAACAGGGGAATATGGAAAGAGACATGTACTGTACATCCCTCAGAACAGTCTCTAAGAAACCTGTCCAAAATTTTCTAGTTTAAAAATGTGGTTTCATGCATGTGAAATATATATTCAATATATATGAATCATTGCATATTTGAAATTGTGCTATATGAGCTAAAGGGGAAAAAATAAAAAGAAGCAAGTCGGAGACCTATTTAGAATTTTAAAAGCTTTCATAACAACCTTACGGCCATGCAGACCACATTAAAAAATTGAAAATCTTCCACAGATGACATAAGCTTAGAGGCAATTTTTGCTACAGAGCACATGAATAACCATCATTATGACACATCACCCTCCCACCTCTGATCACAGTTAATTAAAAGAACGCATGTCTCATAAAGCCATTGCATCAGATGTTTAACCAACAAAACAGGACTACACTGAGCCCTCACGTAATTCCACTCACTTCACAAATTCGTATCACAGACTATTTTACCTTATAATGTTCAAAAAATATTTGAGGTTGCAATTCAAGGAGGGGGACAGGACCTAAAGGGATGATTACCATCAACCGTCTATGACAGGTTATATACTGTGGTGGGTGAAAAGCCCCTGATGTTACTGATAAGATTTTTTTTGTACAAGAACAGGGATCCCTGGACAAACTCACAGTAACACTCAGAAATGCAAAGCACAGCTAACAGTTTGAACACAAAGACTACTGGAAACATCAAGAGGAGCATGCACAGGATGGTCTCATGATTTACAAATTGAGACTTGGAAATTCTCTTCTCCCAGGTGGGCTCTAAGGAAAAAGTATTATTTAATCTTGGGCAAGTCACTTCCTGTCACTGTGTCTCAGATTCCTATTTTAAAATGAGAACAACAGGAATCCTTTTTTCCATTCTACATATTTTTTTGGCTTATGTAAATATAGTGCCTGGGGCAAAAAAATAATCTCTCATGAGGCTAAATACATAGTATCTATCAGTGTAAGATACAGGAAAAAAGCCCCAATGATCAAAGTAACCATATCACTGTATTTGGATTAGGGCATTAAATATAAGAAACCTAGTATAAATGCGTGATTTCTGTATTTAACCTGGGAATAACCTTTTCTCACTTTCTAAATTCCTCTAAGAAGCAGGAAATGTAGAAATTCTATCTTCCAAGATCCCCCTATAATACGCTCTGGACTGCGTCCCTCTTTCCCACAACCAAGTAACAAGTTGGCAAGGGCAAAAACAAGGGAAGCTTGAGATAAGCTTCAGTGTAACAATCAGACCTGGTCTGCAACTTTACACTGTATAAATGTGCAAGAAGTTGCTTCATTTTGCCACATGATAACAAACAGTTTGCCATGGCCTCCTAAAGGACCTGTCAATTGGCAAACAGAAGAAGAATAAGCATCTCACATGGGCCAAGTCCTCTAGTGAACAGGCATGGTCATGAGTTTTTCAATGAAGTATTAAAGCACTGAATTACCACATCTTTCCTACATTTAAAATTTCTTTTACAAATCTGCAGATTAGAAAACCCTAGTGTTTTTTAATTTTATTGGAAAGTCTAATTTTACTTGGGATTGTAAGTATTCACAGAATTTCAACATTTTTCTTTCATTTTCTATTTATATCCTAATACTTTTAAAGATCTAAAGACAAAGAGAGAGATTTTAAGCTATCAAAATTGCTCAACTGACATGATCATTCTTCCCTTTTCAAAGATTTGCAGTTCACAAACAAATTTCCAGGTTTTAACCTTTCACCCTTAATCAAGAATAGAAATCACGGTACAGATTTTAACAGAAAGAGGGTACAGCCTTTCCAGTTTTAATACGCACGGTTAAATTACAAATAATAAAAGACAATTCACAATAAAGGGCAATTAAGCCCAGTTTGTGGAAGACACCATACAGAGTTTATGCTTGGCAAATTAGCGAATATGGGCAATGAAGCTGAAAGGTTAAAAAAGCCACCACACTAAAAAAACCCCAAAAACGAAAAAAAAGACCACCATCAGCCCCCCTCGCCCAAAAAAAACCCCAAAACCAAACCAAACAAACAAACAGAATAACAGTAAGAGGATAAAAGAACAGAAGGAAAAATGACAGAAGATAGCACGACCAGATTCTCCCTAGTACAAAAAAACACTGCTGGGGAGAAAGAACCCAAAAAAACCACACTACACCAAAAACAGCCCCAAATCCCCAATTTCTGGGTCTTCATTTATCCCACTGGCTTCTAATAAGCCTCCTCTATAGACAATTAAGAAAAATTGTCAGCTTTCATACATCTCAAAACGGATAAATTGCCTCAGCAAGTGCAAGTTTCCTAAACTGAAACTTGAATTCACGTTATTAGACTGTGCCTATTGGTAGCACACCAACATAAAAATTAAACTGTATACACAAATATATATGCATGTTATGATGTTATTGTTGTGATGCAAAGGCATTGCAATTAGACAGATGGAAATTTATCCAGAGCAGAGCTACCACTTTAAAAAAATAAGTGGCATTAATAATTACACAGTCAATGTCTGAGTACTTCATACAGCACAAACTAATATGTTCAATTCCTAAAACAACAAACCCAGTGAAGCATTTATGCTGCAGGCAGACAGTCTTAAAACATATGCTACAGCATTAAGTATATGTGCTACCAACTAGTTGGGATATTTCAAGTTTCCTTCACACAGTACTCTACTGAATATCTGGTATATAACATAAATATGTCCGGGGCTCCTAGAGCATTTACCGACTTAAAGTAAGCACATCTTAACACCTCCAACCTAAAAACGACTTCTTTTAAGGAGTATGAAAATTATTGCATTACAAAACGAATTGTTTTCTGTCAACCAAAAAAACTGAGAGATCAAAATAATAATAACTCTTCGGTATTTAGAAAAAAGCATACCCACCTTTTCAACTAGATTTCCATTACGGTCAAACTGGTAGAGTGGTGCCAGATGACTCACAATCCACCAGCTAAAACTCAATGGGTCTTGACATTGAACTGTTTCAAACCCAGACACACCTTCAGAAGTACTTGGCCTTTCAAAGATATTCTTTAGGGTTGTGTTCACCAAGCTCCAGAAACACTGTAGGAAACACAAAAGTTATTTTGAACTGTGTTCAATAACAAAACCTATGTTAATAATTTTCTCTACAACACTGTCATATAGATTAATTTGTTTTTAGAGAGAACAAGCAAAGTGAGTTATCTAAGGAAAATAACAAAAAGCAGTGGTCAGTATTACCACAGAAAACTCAAGGCTACCTTAGAAAGTCTTCTCTCAAATGTCAGTAGAAAGCAATGTGAAAGGACAAGCTTGGGTCACCAGGAAGAATGCAGTGCAATACTTCACACGCAGAATTACAAGCTGATGGATTGATGACATGCAGACAGGATGGTGCCCCAACACTCACAAGAGAGAGGTTAGAGTTCTTTAATGAAGAATTGTTATAACATATTTTTGAAAAACTTCTAGTGCCAGACTAACCTAACCAAGAGGAATACAGTAGATGGTAGAGAATCAATCTGAAAGACAGCAAACTGAGGTTCCAATTCCCTGTTTTGTCACAGTCTGTTCCAGCACTGACAAAGTGATTAATTCTCTTTGACTACAACCCTTGCCTATATCACAATATTATCACTTCTTACAGCCTGTGCCTATCTTTCCTAGTTTTAAGGAAGCTCTCTGGGACTTCTTTGTACGTGTGTCTCACCCACCTTAGCTGGGTCCTGATCTTAACTTAGCTGCAAAGTGCTACTGCCAGTGCAAATGCTTAACAGTAACACAGTTTCGCTTGTGCTGTCCACCTTTACATCTGTTGTCATTAACAACTAAACAGCCATCAGTGCAAACCCTCTACTGTGAAATACTTCATTCTGTACTAAGTGAATTGTACTCATGGCACAGATGGCCACTTTGGTTCTTATAAAGATTATTTCAAAAAACTTTGAAAGGATTTTGCCACTTCATAGTATTCATTCAGGGAAACATCAGTTCAATTCTAACCAGAAAAGAAAGAAAAATTAAAATGCTAGAAAATACTAGCAAAGGAAAAGAACAAAATAGAAAACATCCTTATGCAATATATGAAATCATATGGCCTCCTAACCCATACTTGGAATACCGCATGCAATCCTGGCTCTCTGTTATTCAAAATAGGATATGGTAATATATAAAAAGGTTCAGAAAAGGGTGACAAAGATAACCACAGGTAAAGAATAGCACCTGAGAGGAAGAATTACTGTAAGAAGACTCTTCAGCCTAGAAAAGGCAGATACATCAGAAAAAAGAAGAACAAACTGAAGAGGCATATAAGGCTGTAGTGGTATAAAGAAGGAGAACAGGTAGTGATTTGCTGATTTCCAACAGAAGTATAAGGGGGCACCTAGAGAAGTCAGCAACTACAAGATTCAAAACCATACACACGTTGTTCTTGTATAGATGGGTAACAAAGACAGAAACATGAGCTAGCTGGATCATTGTTCTGATTGTACCCATGTTTCTAATGCCTGGAGATGAAACACTGCATAACATATCACAGAAACGGCAAATAATTTTTTTTTTAAATAAGTAAACATGGCTTTTGTGTTTTGTTCTTCCACAAAAAGAACGGAACTTTCAGTCTATTCCTTTGCTTTGCTTTCTTCAGCACTAGGAGCAATCTTTATCAATGCCCTAGGTCATAACTCAAGAGCACACTGCAAACCTAGAGTCAGGACTTCATGCACATTCAAGGCAGTGGCCCAAGGCATCACAGCTAGCACACAGCCCTCCTGGAGCCAATATGAGGTTCAGTTCTACCATCAGATCTGTGCATTTGTGGCCATAAGGGAACATTTGGTGACTGTACTGCCCATGTAACAGTGTTCTTCCCTTACCTCTGTATGAGACCCTTTATTTCTGTGGTCCAGCAGCTGAATAAGTAGAATCCACAGTTCTTTAATGCAGGTACAGGGATAATGACTACTAGTAAGAGCCTCAGAAGGTCGCACCTGAGAGAATATAGAATAAAATTATTCACAGAAGTGTTAGTTTTTGAAACGGTGTTTTATATATCAATATTGCCTCTTGTCTTGGCTGTCTGGTTTGAGGGGTTTTTTTTTTCCTCAGGTAAACAATATAGCTACAATTACACATTCAAAGGTGCATTATTTCATTAACATCCAAAATATCTCTCATACAACATAGACTCTTTCCTAATTCTACGTAAGTCATAGGTTGTGCTATTTCCTAGTTTCTTCTGATCCACTCTCAAACATATAATCGAAGAAAAATGGCATTCCACATCCTAAATGAAAAGAAATTACAGAAATATTGATTCATTGTCTGATAGGAGGGAAAAGAAAATGATTGATTACATTTTCTTGATGTTCTTGAGAGGGGAAATATTTCAAATTATTTAATAGCTATTGTTACTTTTAACTGAAAACTCCTTAATGACTAGGCATAATGCTAGTAGAATATGTTGTTGTTGGCATGAGGATGTTAATGTTCCCACAACATTTCACAAAATCTGCTTTTCGGTAAATTTACTGCAAGGCATTCTTTTAATATGCAGAAAACAGCATATTTCAAGTCATGTACGTTATTTGATTACTATTCCATATTTAACAAAATTCACTCAGACTGATGCATTTCAAATGCAAAATAGTCTTCTTGTGATTCATCTTTCAATTTTACATTCCCTGAATAGTGAAACAAAACAAAACAGCAAAAGGAAGTGCTAAATACATAGAAAAATCTCTGTATGCTTTAATGTTTTTAAGATCTACCAGAACTGTATTTGAAATAATCATACTATAGACAAAACTTTACTTACTCTATCCTAAGACACATGAATCCACTGAACTGTATTCAGAGGTGGCAAAAATTGTGAGAAAAGCTTTGCTTAAATAGCAAAATTCAGCACCTTTTACCTTCAGCAAGGACACAATGGCAGAAATGTAGAAAGAAAAGACGGAAGACAAAGAAGGTTACTCATTTTATCCCTAAACAATGAGTAATCCAAGTTTGAATAATCAACCTACACCTCTCTAAAGCAAACAGAGGGGAATAGGTACCTAGAGAGATTAATTAATCTCACTGCAGAACTGTTGGTATCCCTCCACGACAATAAAAAGTACCTCGAGTGACTAGTTTAGCCAACTAACTCCTAGACATCTACATCTGATGAGATGGAGCCAGAATTTTTATATCCTCATGTTTTTTCTGATCCGTTCAGGCACAACTATTCTCAAATCACACTAGTACTTAAAATAATTTCTGAATTTGGAAACCTAACAGTGTAAATTAAAAATTATATCAAAATGCGCAATGCCAGTGACAGCAGTGGCTGTGTGATACATTAAAGAAGTGGGAGTGAATGACTAAAAATCCACACTTTCACAATTAGAAGAACAAGTACACTAACAATACTTCCAAATCTGTATAATATTCTATTAGGATACAAACTTCTTATTTATCATCCACATTTAGAATAATATGTTTACAACTATAGTTTCATACAGCTCCAAATCAGGTTTAAATACTGAACATTTAATTATAAATATGAACTTACATGTATATATAAATGTGACACAATTTGTTTTTTCTCTCTCAAGAGAATCCTGTTTATCCTATGAAATCATCATGGTAGACCTGAGTTATTTTAAATACTGCTTTATTCACTCTTCGCATATACTCACAGTGTTTCATGTGCCTCTCTCTCCTCACACTTTTAGTTAAAGATCTGTTACAGGAATTTCTCAACAACCGGAACTAATTTTATGTAAATATTACCTTGAGAATAAATAGTATGACCACTAAAGTCTCTGGAAAAATTCATTATTTAACTACTAACTTTCCAAAACTGAAGTGCCTCAAAAATAACTCTGGTTATGACCCACCACCAAAAAGCAAAACAGATCCATCGGAAATCAGCAGTCTACTTATTACAGAGGCATTGTAACACTGAAGGTTTTTATAGAAGTATTAGGCATAGAAACTATCTTACAAATGAGTTTCATGCTTTCTACGTGGACTACCAGTTGTTGCAGCAAGGTTTCTTCAGGAAGGTTTATTCATCTACTGTTTGCTTCTGTTACTCTGCTATTCTACAAGACTGCAGGATCTCTTCTGAAGGAAATGTGCAGTATCTGTTCAGGATAGACTCTGGGTAGTAGTGTCAAAGCAAGACGCCATACAGATAGCCTAAGGATAGCCAAGATACCGTTTTCTTCAGAGATACTCTGGATTTCCTCTCCCAATGTCCTCAGTTCAGTATCTTGATAAGAATGCTTAAAACCCCAAATTGTGGTGCTGTTGGGACAAAAGAGCTCTGGTGCCAGAGGTGGGGCTGCTGAAGACAGGAGAAAGATATCCAAAGATATATATTTCTCTGCCAAATGTGTCTCAGAGCACACTGGGCTTAGTACATGATCCAAGTCAAGCATCTTGATATCAGAGCTGCCCAAGAAACCAATCTGAAAATATGAGTCTGGAAGACTAGAGTTTATGTCCTTCTTTCCAAGGATATCCACAAATGTTAAGAGTTGCACTCACGAATGTTCTCAGCCAGAAGTCCAATGATGTGTTTTAGTGATGATGGTGTTACCTACTAGAGGTATTAGCTGCGTTTTCAACAATTTTGAGGGATGCTATTCCCATTACTGGATGACAGCAATGATTGCATACTATAGGAGTCACCAGCTCAAGTGCAAGCTTCACTTGAGAAATTAATCTCAAATAGAACTAATCCAAGCTGTGTGGCCCACGCCTAGAGAGAGCTTAAGAAAAGGAGTAGCAAAACAACATTCTCTCTTTGTAATGTGGCTCTGTGAAAGTACGCCGAGTCTGTCATTTCATCATCTGACATTTCCAAGCCTACCATCAAGTACAATGTTCAACAGATAGATACTATTTGAATTTTCTTTTATGAAACATTATTCTCATCTACTTGCCTTTTGTCAGGGGAGAAGGTTGCAGTACTATCTGATAATTTAATAGACCAAAACTGATTTTAAAAGGTAAGAGTTCTCTACAGGAAGGTATTTTAAAAGAACAGTCATCAAAGGCTAGTACAACCATTCCCCCCACCCTCAAAAGTAACAAGGAGAAGAGGGATTCCATTTCTTATGTTTTTGTACTTGGAAAACAGAAATTATACAGTGGTCACTGCTACTTATTCTCAGAGTTCAGTCCTGCATTCATGGATCACACATGTCCATCTAAAGCAGGTTTCACAACAACACAAAGATTACACAGCTCTTTTACTGGCTGCTATATGGAGCTATTATGACTTTCTAGGTTTGGAGTGCTCAAAACAAGTGAGAAAAATACTGCAGCTACAGAAGGAAAGAAAAAGAAAAAGAGAAGAGATGGACAAGTTTTCCCATGGCAAATGCAGAAGTGCTGTAACAGAAAGATGAGGTGGTGGAAATAGGCACACTGCAACAATAAACTGTAATATGACATCCTCTAAGTGTCCAGTTAGCTTACTGCCAGGATTAGTGTGATTCTCTTTTTGTTCCTGTTGAGAGAGTTTGAAAAGGCTTTTTTTTTTTTGCATCTATCTAAACCTTTTAGACTGTGCCATGTTTGGCATTAAACCTGGAACACTGAACTTAGGAAATGTGGCACTCACTTCTGCTCTGTACACAGTGCATTTCAATATTACTCTCTCATTCAACTGCCAGATGGTCATGAATAAATATAACACAATTTGAGCTCCTAACAAATAACACTCTTTAAAACATGGAAATACAAAGCCATACGTAACATTTAAAACTAAGCACTAAGAAGTCATCTATGCACTGGTGCAATACTCAATTCATATGGTTCCCAGCACAAGCATCTAACTGCCCACGTCCTATATAAAGAAAAAGAATTACCTTTGTATACTTGTTGATGGCCAAGCTTATTAAATCAGACACGAGATTTCCACAGTGTTTTTCAAATAAACTGATACTGGTTAGATTCTCTCCGGTTAGATTTATGAAATGGTTAGCATATATAACTTGTCCTAAAACACAAAAGAAAAGTAGAATTGTTTAGTTCCAGGTTTGGTTGTAGCAATATGAGATGGACAGGATTTCTTTTCTAATATATAAATATTTTAGAATGGGCTGGTTGACCTGTATGTAATTTTAATTTATAAATTCATGTGAGAAAGCTCATCCTAAATTCAAACTAATCCCTTCATCATTGCGCTGAAATCTGATATTATTCAGGTTGACAGTAAAAAAGCTTGGCACTTTACAGCCTTTTATTGGCACAGATTTTGCAGAGGAATAAAGATTTATTTATCGGCAAGTTCCTCTTTGTCACATGCCAGTGCGCATGTTCTGGAATCATGACATGTTTTGCAGATATGCAAGTTGATGACAAACAATTCTGGAGAGGTCTAACACTTCCCTTTGGATGTGTTGATGTAAAAAGCTGGCATGATCGTGTTCCAACTTGAGCATTTGTAGGCATTAACAGATAAAATGGTGAAGTTAAGAGGCTGTAAGATCTTATCCCACAAGCTTTTCAACAGTACATCTCCCTTGACATCAGCGGGGCAGATGATACGTAGAATGAGCCTGTATTTTATTCCTGGAAATGTAAGGTGAAGCCCTGAACCCACTATCCTGCCACTGGGCTCAGCAGTGTGAAGTTTCCACTCAGAACACTTCACGGAATGAGATAAAACCTAAGAAATTCTAAAAGGCACATAAGAACACAAGATAATATATGTAGAGATATCACTGTCTTCACTAGTAAATTTTGTTGTTAAAAATCACCAGCTTTCTCTTACAAAGATAGATAACTGCATTATTACTCAGAACATTATCTAGAAATAAATATTGAATTCTGGAAAATAAATTGCCACCAACAGTTTCACTATCCTTTCTCCAAAATGCTCTAAAAAAAAGGAAAACAGGCTATCTCACAATGGATCATAAAAGAAACTTAGAATTATAGAACAAAAATCCAACCCACACACAATCCAGTAATGCAGACATGCAGAGGCAGAGAAAATGTGTTAATGGGAGCAAGAATGTGTTGTGACAGCGCTTGGAGCAGGCAAAAGCTAATCCAAGAGCTCAGATTCAACACCAGTTACCTGGCTAAACATAAACATATTCTTTCTATACCTCAATATTACTTCAGCTGTTGCAATTCCTATATGGAATTTATATAGACAACTCATAATCAGGTGGCATGAGAGAAGGCATGGATGCGCTGCCACACTGATTATAGAAGAAAACACACTTTTGTCATTTATTTTGGTAGAATGGACATGGAAAATAGATATAAGCCTCAAACAGCAAATAAAGTTCGCTTCTGTATTTTAACAATTCTTCAGCAAACTCAACTACTCTGAAATTGAGTTTTCCAATTGCATTCTATGACCTTTTTAATCTAGCTTCTATGAACAGCTTACTCTTATGAACTTACTTTTTGCCCTTTTAAAGCCTTATAAAAATTTTTTAAAAGATATTGCCTTGCCCTTTTCTTGCTGTACTTTTATAAGCTCCTCTGATTGAGGCTTCTTCTTTTGTCCAATATTTTCTTAGTGTTGCACATGGTTAACAATACAAATTTTCTCCTCTGAGAATCCTTGTTCTGGTCTGTACCTGGACACTTTTCCTACATTGTCTTCACCAAACTGCCATTCACTGTTATGCATTCTGAATATCTGTAAATGTATGTTTATTTGTGGTGTCAAGAAGTGCATTGTTATTAAATATTTAGTATGTTCCATCAGTTGAGTATGAACTTTGTGATCTTTGTCGTGACAGAACAAATTCTTAATACAATTTTATTTCATTTGAGCCACATGACGATTCACAAAGAACCTACCTTTACCATATTTAAGTTCACCCCATTAAACACAGCTATGCTTAAAAACTACCAAAAGTAGTTTTGATTCTGGACAAATCAAGATGGGAAAATTAGGTAAGTCATATGGAAAAGAATAAGCTCAAGAAAAAGGCCTGCATACTTACTCATCAGTTTTTCATCCAGTACATGAAGAACTTCTAATACTAGCCAGTTAATATCCAAATGGAGATGTAGTAAGTGCCATGATGGAGGAAAGACCTGTGATTAGAAATATATTTACTTATATTTAACATTTCTCTAGTGAATTCTGGATACTGTACTAATACAGGGTGGTGAGGCCTTGGAACAAGCTGCCCAAGTTACGTGGTGGAATCACTATCCCTAGAAGTGTTCAAAAACATGTGGATGTGGCATCTGGGGACATGGTTTAGTGGAGAACGTGGAGGTGCTGGAATAATGGTTGGACTTGACATTCTAAGATGGCCCGCAACGAACATTACAGATATCTATGATCGAATACAATGTAACATACAAACATGCCATTCAGTTCAAGAAAAAAGAAAAACAAAAAAAAATTCATTACAATTCTGTCTGTAAGAGGCTTTTATGAAGTTTTGACTCAAGCTTGACAAATTACAACACCCTTAGTTAATCTTTTCTTTGCAGAAAAGTACTAGGTAGCACAAAAACTGCTAAAGTAAGCTCCTAAAATAACTCCAAAATTTTAGTATTCTCTTCCTTAAAGTTTACTTGAAATTACTGTTTTTCATCAGCTCAACAGTGGCCCTTCTGACAAGCTAAACAAACAAATATTCAAAATGCTGTTTCTCAGTGGATCATTCTTCTCCAGATACTAGTTTATACAACGTAAGACTGAAATTCCTTTTCTGTCTTTATAAAAGATTTGAAAGGATTAGTTGCGATATGTGTATGCACAAATCCTAATGGTGTATACTTCACTAGCATTTAATGCTGCCATGCCTCCTTCCACATCTGCACTCTTCTTTGTATACAAGATCTTTTCCCATTCTGAGTCAGATTTCTGAATGTATTTTTAAAGAAATACCCCTCCTTCTGGGAAGCTCAGAAATTTTAAACATTACTACAAACACCAAGGAATTTTTTAAAGGAGCTATGCTAATTCAAGCCTACTTATCTACCTAATTGGTATTATCATATGTATATATATAGGAAGAATTCTAAAGCTGTAGAATGAAAATAAATAGTTAAATAAAAACAACAACAGAAAATCCAAATCTCATTAGTTGTGTATGCCAAGCATAGGATGGCACTTAATAAAGAAAAAAACCCAACTCAAACCAAAAAGATTAACTTATATTAAGCCAAAATTTATCAAGTTGAATACATAATGCCACATAAAAAATTAAAATTATAAAAAGACATCAACCTTTGCCTGATTTTGAATAGTAAATGCCGCCAGAATATTAGTAGGAAGTTCACAAAGGTGACCAACATGCACGGTCAAAGCATGAAGCTCCTCCACCAACACTGATGGTAACTCTGCTTCTAGTTCTTCATAAGAATGCAGCTTTCCATCATTTTCCACCTTAGGGGGTTCCAGATACCTGAATGTACAGAAAAATACACACGGGTAAGAAGCGGTTACACAAAGCTTGGAATCCAAATTAGTAAAATGTGTGTAAACCTCACCTGAAGATGAAAACTTTCACATAGTGCAAAAACTTAAGACATTGATGCCTGATGCTCTCTGCTTCAGAGTGCAAGTGTGCAGCTTGACCTGAAGTAAAAGAGATCAATAGCTTAAAGCAGATGTGACCACACCATGATTCGTTTAACATTTGTATTTCCCACAGTAATTAAACCAGACCACCAGAAAGACATCCTCTGAGGGCAAGTTGGGAGATGACTGGTGGTAAACACCCACTCCTAGATGACATCTTGCCTGAGGGATCCATTCTCTATCATCTCAGGCACATACCCAGATACAGATAGAAAAGGCCCTCAGGAAAGGTGAGGGCAAGCGCTCAGTTCTAGAAGAAATAATTCAGTCCTACTGCCCTGCTTCCTGACTGCTTCCAAGACACCTTCAGTAAAGACATGGGTAAAACAATTTATCAGCGCCCTTTTCTCTTGACAGACTTAAACATACTTGTAAACGTGTGAACGTATTTGTAAATACGCTTTGTAACTTTTCCTTGGAAGCATCCCTGTTGCACAGAACCTTCAGATGTATAATGCTAAGAGCCACCTATTCACAATCCTGCCTTTCACTTACAGCTCTGTATCCTTTCAGGCACTTATTCTTGCTGTATGTCTCCTTTCCTTTGTTCTCTGAAGCTGTTCTCATGGTGTTACCATCCTCACCTAGCACCTGCAAGCTCAAACACCCCCATTAGAGCAGAGATTCACTGGAAGTTATTGTCGCTGTGTGAGAATCACTCCTTATTTATTCCTACACCTTGCCTTGCAGCTTTCAGCTTATATTAGAGAGAAATGAAACTTAGTGCATAACAAACCAAATATAGTCATTTAAATACCAAATAACTGCTGCCCAATAATATATATATATGCACAAAAGCTTAGCAAGCAGTCAGCCTGCAACACGTGTACCTGATTATGCACGTGCTGATTATTCAGAGCATCTTCAATGCAAGCATCAAATGAGAACCTTGAGCAGGGCCAAATGAAAGTGCATCACCCTAGAGGAGATGCATGGCAAAAACTCTTGGTCACCTAATACACTGGACTGCACAACTAGGGAAAGACAGTTGTCTTTGCTCCTCTCCCCAGCTGAACACTGGGGAGTATTCCCCTTTTTTAATCTTGTTCTCACACTCTCCCTTTTGTTTCCCCCCATCTTCCTCCAGTTAACCTGGAAGTTCACATATGTCACTTGTTACAGACCCCAAAAATAAAGCTTTGTGCATACAAGCCTATCTCAACATCTTCTGAGCAACAACATTCAGTGGGCAAAGCAAATCAACTGGTACAAGTACCAGAATATTCCAGTGTACAGCCTACCTGCATCACACCAGAAGCCATAGCATCTGCCATGGTAATGAACCACAGGTTTAAGAGGATCAATACACTCTGTTCTAAAGTGATTATTTATAGATATTACTGCTGATTTGTAGCAATAACAAATGCTGTATCCTTAATTCTCAAAAGTTCTGCTTAAGCAAAATTTTATATTACAGTATTTTTCACATGCCTTCTACATTACACAGTTCTCAGTACAAAGTCTCCAAAGCTCATCAAGACTAATAGGAAACGAAATGTAATGTACAATATTGATATCTATATAAACACACCGCATAGCGAAGATTTACTGAGCCAAAACTCTTAACTGGGGTTTTAAACAGTGGTGACAGCACATTTAAGACATCAACAATACCTAACACCACACTGCCTGACCATTTTAAATACTTCAATCCTCACGACACCCTTCTTCTACCAGCCCACTTCTATAAAGGGGGAACTGAGTCACAGCTGAATCAGTGACTTGCTCTGATTCAGAAAGAAGGCTTGGTGCAAAGCACAAAATTCAAGTTCTTCATTTTACTAGCTTAATTGACAAGTGGATGAACAGGATACAAAGAAGAGAAGACAACCAAGCAGGTGCTTAAATTTAAGTGAAAAAAGAACTACAGAACAGTTTCTTTGTGTCCAGCTACAATATAAAAGTTCAAATGTAATACAAAACAGGCTATTTCCATTTACGTCAAAAAAATTAGATTTTTTGGATACTATCAACAATTGCATACGAAAGAAGCTTGATGATAAATTCACATCAATGATTTAAATGGCATAACATGACAATATCAAAAAATAATGTGTAAAAATATTCACTCATAGAACACTAGCACTTCATCTGTAATGAGAAGACATTATAGACAGTTTATTTCTGAGTAATTATTGAACTTCTCAACTTGCTAAGTAATTCAGCCTTCAACTTACAATAAGCCCAAGGCCGCAATAATCCTTCAGAAACATGCTGCTACTCATGCCTCAGTATTTAATTGAAACAAAGCATTTTGTAGTGATCCCATTTCATCGATCCTACTGCAAAGATAAATTAAGTTTGTAAATAACTCTAAACAAAGCAAATATAACTAACTCGTCTAAACATAAGCCAAGGGAACACTGAAAAAAATTCCAAGCCACTACCTTTGTAACTAAAATAATTTTTGGGATATTTGATGAAATTTTCTGGTTTTAATTAAGAGTTAATAGTTTTGCCAAATTCTGCTCTAGGAGTGACACATTAACTCAAGTCAAATTAATGCAAAATGCCCCACTAAGGTTAGTAAGGATCGCCCTGTGCATCTACCATACAGGCAAATCTGGTTCCAAACCGACTCCCAACATTTCCACTACCTATTACCCTACTACCTCACCTCACTTGTTTGCCTATATTTCTACCCTTACTGCAGTTTTACGCTGCTCATATGCTGTTCTGAGGCACACTCCAAAAGCCCTTGGTGAAGGGTCAAAGCACAAGCGTGATCTATGAGAATTTACTTCTTTAATGAAAGGCAGTCAGTTGCCTATTGCAACGTCAAATTAAATTCATAAAACTTACCAAAATCAGATGAACTCGTTTCGACTAGGTCTTCCAGTCTGCATATCTGTTGCCTAATTAAAGGAATACAAAGATTTATGGTTTTATATAGGTAAAAGTTGTTTAACTCCACTTTTGTAAAGTCAGAATAGAACAGAGAAAGGTAAGAGGTGTTTCTTGCCTTGTAGTTCTGAAAAAGCTTACAGAAATGTAACTTAGGAAAGAGTTTTAGTGGAAGGCAATGGACACGTCCAAGCATGAGGGGATGACATTGAATAGAATTTTTGCTTTTTTAAAATCATTAAACACAGTAACAAAAAAAAAAAAAAACTACAACAATTGGCTAAATACTGGGGAAGGCAAAAAACAACAATACACACAAAAACCCCCAAAAGCCATTCCCTGCAAGTGATCTTTCAACAAGCATAACTCAAATTCATATATTTAACCACAGAATAAACCTAGAAGTTAGCCCTCATGGCATACACTCAGTACACACTAAATCAATCCACTTGTGAATGTGCATTAGTATATTCTGTCAGCAGCTCTTCCTGCTCCCTGCTTAGAGTGGTCAGCTCCTTCACTCCAGCACAAAACATAAACAGTAACAAACACAGTAGAGTAAAAGGAGTTCTCTTTAGAAAAGTTAAAGCTCAGTTCAGTTTTGGAGAGGAAAGAGAACATTTTTGAAGAAGCAAAGTGCCACTGCAAATGAATATTTAAAAAAAAACTGTAACATTGGTAAATACTAGGCCTTCCTCTGTAAGAACTGTTATTTGCAAGTAGTCTTCCAGTAGAATCTCCACAGAGATAAAGCAGTACTAAACTGAATATATGAAAAGCACAACTGTGTCAGACAGACTTTTGAAAGGAAATGATGCATAACTTGAGGAGGGAGCTCTCTGCCTCATTTCTTATACAGTCAAAGCAATAACTACTGAAGGATTCTAAAAGAGGCTACTTGGATCTAACACAAATCAAATGTTCTTATGAAAAAAACCCTGAAAACTAGAAAGCATCTAAAAGACACAGGAAGCATCTAAAAGACACAAAATTCCAGGTTGTAACTTGCATATTAAAGTGCAAACACACAGTAAAATGATCTCCCTCAGCTCTTTCTTGCTTCCTTAGATAAAGCCATGTCAGCTACCCTTCCATCATTTATAGCTGGGCTATAGAGGTTTTTTTTGTTTGTTTTGAAATCAAAGTTGAATTTCTGCCTGGATTTTTCAAGGATTTCAACCACATAAAAAGGAAGGAAATCTGAAGCAGGAGGACTTTATGAAACAGGGCAGTTGAGACTGGGGTTCAGAGAAGGAAGGTCCCAGAAAGGAGCCACACAGAAAAAAAAAAGAAAAACACTCTCCAGTGAATTGATAAAAGACAGAATATAGTGGGCTGATAAAATTAAAGCACAAACTGGGCACAAGAAACAAAACAAAAATACCATTATTTAAATAAATCATTTTAATTTCAATCTGCATTTGTACTTCAAAGATTGATCCTCATGGCTGTTAATCATTAAATCATTTGATTTGCAAATACATATTCTGACAGTTAAACTGGTATTTCTTTTTATTAATCAAAGATATATTATCTTAATATACGCACTTAAATGGTTACATAGTTTCATTTACTTTGGCTCACACTTCTATCACATGAAAACCCATAAGTAAGAATTTTTATTATGCAGTTACTGTTTTAACTTGCAGTTCTGCAGTATACTATTATTATTTATTAATATATTAAAAATTTTTAAATAATTTTTAATTACACTATTAAGTATAATCTCAGACATTAAAAAAGACTAGGTTTCTGTAAGCATGTATTTAGACATAGATATTAACTGTATTTCATAAATTGAACTATTTACAAGCACCTTATCCTCAAGAACTATTGTAACTTGTAACTTAACACATTTGATTTCCACAGTGGAAAAATGAGTTTTTCTACTTTCAGTTGTACGCTCAATAGCCAAGAGTTACCTGAAATCCATTATTCCTACCAGGTCAGTAGGTTTTAAAGAATGTACAGCTTGAATAACTTAAAAACCACAATAAAATACATAATGCCTTATGTTAATCTCAATTACAGAGCAGTTTACATTACAGGAAAAAAATCTTTAAAAAATAGCCATTTAATTCAACATTCCTGTGTCACTGCCCAGTAATTTTATGCTAAGGAACAGTTAAAAAATCAGACTAAATGCTGAAAATTTAACTTAATTATACTCCAATCTCCCCATTTATCACTTCGTGGTTTTTTTAAAAACACAGTGAGGTCAAAGCTTGCATCAAACAAGCAAAACTAAATAATACTGGTTTTAATACACTTCCAGTCATCTATGTCACCATGTTCCAATAAGCCAGACCCTATTAATCATGTTGCACATCATGCCCTTGGTCATACCCTAAAGGGATGGAAGAATCCACTGCAATGAAAGGAACGATGGAATATATCACGTATATTTGTGAAATCATACAAAAGCTCCTCTCCCATCCACTCTCTGTACGTGCTGTACATCCTGAGGATTATCAGTAGCAAAGAGGATTATCAGTGATCTGTGTATTTGCATTGACCAGATTAAGCATCTACATTGAATTAGTCAAACACTGAGTAACTGTATCTGAAGAGATTGCTGAAGCTACCCTAATCCAAACAATTGAAGAAAGCACTGCATCCAGCATTTATAGTATTTGATTTTTAACCTCCACTTTGCTTTATGCACAAAAAAGGACTAAAAATCTCCAAAAGACAACTTCAATTATATGGGTAGCACAATCTCATTCAAGGAAATCTTACACAGTCTATTCATATAATTCCGAACCTAGAGCCTTCTAAATTAACCCCAACACTCTGTTGTAATAACTATACTTAATTTTTTTTTATCTGGTGATGCCTAAGATACACATCACGCTAGTTAGAAACTTAATAATAAGTCACATAATATTAAAAATCCGTGGCACAATGTACTTCTTCCTGCAATTCCATCTGTGTCTTATCCATCACTTACTGGAGCATTAAACAGACAGCATTAATCTTTTTTAGATGCATTGCATAGCACACAGTCTTTTATGATGCCACCATTAAAAATGTGAAAAGTTTGTTACACCCTTACAGTAGGTACAATTACAGATGTGGATTAATTACAAAATACAATGTTATCGTACCTAAGTAATCCAAAGAGAAATCCACAGGATTCAACTAATGCCATTTCAGTAACCCACTGAAAGCCAAACAATTCCACTGTATTTTCTTCGTAGTCATTTGGAGAAGGATCTAGTCTCAGCAAAACCCTGCAAAATAGAGCCAACAACATTCACACATCTTCCAGTAATAAACCTACGGACTGCAATGTCTACAGCTGTCTTATGTACCACCAAAACTTTCTGAATATATCAGCAACATGTACATGACAGATGTCTCAAAGATAGTTATACCTTTTAGAGCAATATGATCTAGAGTAATATGACAACTCCTAGCTTCAAAAGCATAAAACCAGGATACAGCCACAGGTCACAGTATATTTTGGAAACAAACATTAACAAGCTACCACCTTGAAGTAGCTTCATACTTACAAAGGGGCTGAGACATACAGACTGTACTTACAGAAGCGGCCACTATGTAAGACAACACACAGCTCTGTGTGCTGGGGATCTGTCTCAGTGCACACTCCATACCTAGTAACCAGTGCTGGAACACACATTTGTTCATTTATATACATTTAATAATATCTATATTGAACACACTGCTAAAAGCACACTTTTAGGCAGATGAACAAATGAGGGCCAAAATGTGACCTTGTCTTTATAACTTTAACTAACACTAGGCCATAACTACCTTTTGGCCTGGCTAAAGTAAAATTAAATAACATCAGAATTAGCGTTTCACTCAAAGTGGAGAAAATCAGACACCTGTATTGCTAAAACATTATAATTGTGTAAATAAAAAAAAATCATTAATATGCTTTAAAAAAAATCACAGCAAACTGCACAATGACAGCATAGTAAATTATTTCATAATTCTCCCACTACCTTTCATAAAACAATCCCACACAGATGAAGCTCATTCACTACTATGGAAAAAATATTTTCATTTTAAAAATTAAGAAAATATACTAGGCAAGCACTTAGTTTCCATTATATTACACAGCAAATTCATATTCTCCTTGAACTATGCACTATCTCCAATTTCATTCTCAGAGGCAAAAAGAGAAACTGCTGAATAATTGGCTCAACCTCCCATAACACTTGGTAACTCCTTGAACACTGGACTGTTTTGAAGCCTCTAGCAATTAAATCCAGCTACTCCAATTCCAAGCAATGAAGACAGAGGAGTCACTCACACGCAGGCTTTTCTAGGACTTTACAATCCAGGTAGACAATGTAATACACAGTAGAAGAACAGTGTTAGCACAACTATAGTGACTGGGAAACCTGTCTACATACAAGTTCCTGAGGGAGTTTTAATGACAGAAACAATTTCAGGTGAAATGTTTCTTTGTCAATGTGGAATCCACTACTGATATGTTCATGCAAATACAGGATCCCTCAATCATTTACTTGACAAAAATTTGAATGAACGTGCTCTGATGCAAAATATATGATATATACATTATAATATGTGATAAATAAGGCAGAGGTGGTAGATGCAGTGGAACCCACCTTAAGCCTTTAGAAAAGGCTGTGGGAAAAAATGTTAAAAACACAAAATACGAAGCCCGGCAGGAGGAAAGACAGACAGAAAGTTTAGGCTTTTGTAGGAAAAACAAGACAACCTGTAGGATGAGCAAACAGCACAGAAAACTAAACTGAATGACAGACAATAAGGCAGATAACAACTAAACCAAAGTAATGTTTTAAAATCTCACAGAAAATACTTATTCGCTATGCCTATGACTTCAGAACCTTAAATCCAGAATGCATGCAAGGGTGAAGCTTTGAGAAAGATGGTCTTAAAGCTACTAGGACCTGCCTCAGCAATCTGGGGAAGCCAGGTAGAGCAGGTGTGTTTTTATCAAGCGGAAAAGAGAGAAAAATGCCCAGCATTTAACAGAGCATATGACTGGGAAAAGCAGTGCTGAAGTCTCCTCAGAAATTTAAATGATCTCAGATACTGCTGCCCAACAGGTCAGTTTTGAATTATCCTAACAGGATTGTAAATGTCCATTACAGGATCTTAAAAGTAAGCTCAGAAAGCCAGGAACTGCATCTAGAGCACGGTTCAAATCTGTTTATCAACACAACAGCCCTTCCCCCTGTGGTATCACCAAGCTGATTTCAGGATCAGAAGAGCTAGAGAACAAACTGATTTGGAAACCTGTCAGCATTCCAAGGCACCAAACATGAGTGGAAAGAACATCCTGGAATCTTTTATATTTGTAATTTAAAAAAAAATCACATACCTCTTAAGAGACCCACTTGCTAAATAAGACTCTGCAGAAAACCTTCTCCCTCCATTTTGGCTGTCAAAAGCACAAGAAAAGCAAGATGGCCTTGAGTTCTCATTCTCCACTTCCATCGCCAGCTCCAAGCTTTCAGTGAGAAATGGGGATGTGGAGGAAGCCCCAAAGTCATCCTCCATTGTTTTCACCTGACCCAGAAAATAAACAGATAAATACAAAAATACTTATAGCATTTTTTCAAATAAATTTCTCCTGGTTACAACTCCACGTCATCCTTCAGCTCAGTGAGGACACAGATTTGACCAACTGTAAACTAAAAGCTGAGAAACACCACCAAGAAAGGCAACAATGGTCACATGCCCTGTCACACGATTCTGCCACTGTGTGCAACCACATCTTCCTCATTGAACAGAACCTGTTCAAGAAGACACATCAGTGACTTAAAAAAAAAAAATCCCATATAGGTACGTTTTCTCCTGGTTTAGCTCTCTAAATTAATTAGTAATGAGGTTAGGCTAGCAGTAGGTTATAACAGGAGGCAGGAATGCATTACAAAGCTACTTCCAGCAACACTTCATTTTATGACCAGAGTAGCTATGCTATGGACATACATCACGCATTACAGGCTGTCTGTAATTTTAAGGCATATTAAGTTCCTTCTACGAAACGGTGAATACATCCCACATAGTAATTATGGAACTCTGAAATGCTAAAGTTTTAAAGCTTAGAAAATTACTGTATGGCCGATTCTGACACAGTTTGAAGCTCCTATCAAAAGAAAAGTCTAACTACCCAAGAAAAAAAGAGAAACAAAACTAAAGAAGGACTACCACGTCCAAAGGAATTTCACTGTATAGTTAATATCAACTGTATTTGTATTTTATACAATATAATGAAAGAGCAGAACTAGGCAACAGGTGTCAGAGAGTTCTACTCTAAATTAAAGTTTTCAACTTCTTTGCTGACAGATTTTGATATGGTTCTTGCAGAAACTAGTTTACAGCACGGCCAGAGGTTGGTGATACAGAGGCTTAACTAAAAAATAAGGTCAAGGGGAAAAAAAAAGCAAACCAGTTTCTGTTCTACTTTTTCACATCCATTCACATTCCTGCGGAGCAGGCGGCCCTGCAAGCAGGGAAAGAATGACTTCAGTGCTCCAGTTTACAGCAGGACCCTATGTACGGCTGTCGGCACAGCCGGCGAGGCAGCTGAAGGGAATGCCCTCAACCACAACAGTTCCTAAGGAAAGCTTGCTTGGGGTATCAAAATCGCCCCACACGACACAAAACCCCGGGGGAAGAGTTACATAAGGGGGCAGCTCTTCCCGCCCATAACTCCCATCAGTTCCGTACTTGTCTACNCGCAGGCGCCAAGGCGCCCATTGGCCGCCGGCCGCTCCTCCCCGGCTGCGCTTCCTCCTCCCGCTCCGCCTCCTGCGCGGCCGCCCGCTCCCTCCTTCTCCCCCTTCCTCTGCCCGTCCTGCACCGCCCACCCCAGGGCGAAGCGCCGCCCGCCGCTCTTCCCGGCGCTGGCAGGTCGATTGCTTTCTCTGCTTAGCTGGGCGT
>VZTG01009507.1:892153-1048859 GCA_013397845.1 Melanocharis versteri | reverse complement strand
CAGAAGAGGGCAGCTCTGCCCGCCCATAACTCCCATCAGTTCCGTACTTGTCTACCGCATCCCTGATCCAGCAGAAACCACTAATGACTCTAAGCACCTCAACCTTCTTGTCCACCAAGCAGAACCTTCCAGGCGGCTGCAATCCGCGGGCAGGAGCTGCAAAGCGGCGGGAGCCGCGGGGAGCAGCACCGTGGGCCGCCGGGGCGCGCCCACCAACACGACCCCCACGTGCACCGCCTCGGCCCCGCACCGCNCCCGCTCCGCCTCCTGCGCGGCCGCCCGCTCCCTCCTTCTCCCCCTTCCTCTGCCCGTCCTGCACCGCCCACCCCAGGGCGAAGCGCCGCCCGCCGCTCCTCCCGGCGCTGGCAGGTCGCTTGCTTTCTCTGCTTAGCTGGGCGTCCCTCGGCGGGCCGGCCACCGCAAGTGGTTTTTGGCCACCTCGCGCGTGAACGCCACCATCTTGTCACTGCTGTTGAGCTGCTTCCCTTGTGCTCGCAGCATCATGGAATCATAGAATGGCCTGGGTTGGAAGGGACCTTAAAGATCGTCTACTTCCAACCCTCCTGTGGTGACTTCAACTACACCAGGGTGTACAGAGCCTCATCCAACCTGGGCTAGAACACCTCCAGGGTGGGGCATCCACAACATCTCTGTTCACCCTGTCCCAGTGCCTCACCACCCTCACAGTAAAGATTTTTTCCCAATACCTAATCTAAACCTACTCTCTTTCAAGTTGAAACCATTCCCCCTTGTCCTGTCACTACATGCTCTTATAAATAGTCTTGCCCCATCTTTCCTGTAAGTTCCTTTGTACTGCAACTGTCCCCTACCTTTCTCTGGTGTCTTTCTTGTCTAGACTTTACCTGAACCTCATCTCCCTTCTCCTCAGCCTTCTCAGTTCACTTATCCGCATGCTCCCTCACAGAGATGGGCAAGAGGTTCGCCTGGTCTTTTCTGATGCCTTACAGATCCAGATCCAACCTTCCTATGTCTGTCAGGTAATGCTCGTATCACCTAACACACACAATTCTCATCAAGCCTGGGAAATGGTGTTTAGTGCATTTGAAATTCAAGCTAGGTATCACTCCTATCATTTACTGCAGCATCTCCATTGGGTGTGATAGCCACCACAGAATGGGGGCCAGGGCAAAAGTCCTAAAGCCTGTGACTGGCATAACTCAGCATAAAGTGCATACCGTGCACCTAGTGGCTTCTGGATCTTTTTTAAAAAGTGTTGTATTATTTTGGATGGCCGTGGTTTGATTTTGTTTCAAAATAAATGCTTTTCCAGTTTTGCCTGGATTTTGGGTGCAAAATAGCAGCCGTGCATGAAACTTCCTTCTAGTAAGAAAGTTGCTATAAAAAGTTTTGCTGTTGCTGCTACAGCTTGCTCTGAAAGCTTTGCTGTGATTTAAAATGCTTCGTTTGCTCCCGTGTCTGTAAGAATCTCTCATTTCCTTCTTTAAATTCCTGTCTAATTAAAAAAACAGTACATCATGGTTAAATAAAACTGTACCCAGGATAACCCTGATTTCCATATGCAGATTTATCTGCACTGACAGCCCCCTCTCCCTCTCTTAGTCTTTCTGTTTCCTCTCCCTCCCTCACTCTCCCTCTTTCTCTTCCCCTCTCTTTCTCTCCTTGTCTTTTTGTCTCTTTATGTCTATTGCATTATGGCTGAATAATTTTCAGTCTTATTTTTTCCTCCCCTCTTGCATGCACATGCTGAAATAACTAGACAAAGATGCAAGGTGGTTGCTGCAGTCCCTGTCTCTAGGACAAAACCAAGAAAGCTTGTGATTGCAATGCCACCTTTCCTTTTTTTTTTTTTTTCCTTCTTTTTTTCTTCCCCAGCCATGCTTGGTGATTAAACTTCCTCAGGATGGGGAAGAAAAAGGAGCTGGAAATGAAACAGGGTTGAGGAAAAATCCCATTGCAGCAGCTGCAGCCAGTGGTGCCTGCTGCCAGATGTGCGAAGGTTCCTGGGGTCCTTGTCACTAAAAGGCAGTATTCAAATATTTGGAGACAAAAGCTGCATCCTCAGTGATCATTTTCTTTATTTAACATGGCAGCAGGCATCGTGTGGGGAAAAATCGACACGCTGGATGTTGAATCGGACTTTTCTCCTTTCTGGGATGAAAGGATGTTATCTATCCCATGCCAAGAGGGAACTGAGGTAAGAGAGCTGATCCAGCTCCTATTTTTTCCTAGTATATTTCCTAAGCATCTTTTCTGAAACAACCTATGTATATATCTCTGTGTGTGTGTGTGTGTGTGTGTGTATTCATGTTTCTATGTTTGTATATTTGTGTATTTGATTTCCAGGCAGTGAGTGGCAATGCTTTTTTTTTTTTTCCTACCTTCACATCAACCCAAAGAAAGTTAATTCACCATATGTATTCAGGGCTTGTTTAGAAGGGTCGTTTTGTGGGATTTTTCTTGAATACCTTTTTGTTTCCAGAGAAGACTTCAGCAGTGACATCATGGTCGGCTGCTGATATTAAACCCTATTTTCAAAGTCTGTAAAAAAAAAAAAGCCAGTAACTTTGTGATAAGAAATTGTGCAGGAGATTCATATGCTCTATTTTTCAGTTGCACTCTAAATATTGGAAGTCTTATTAAAGCGATAGTGAGAATTTTTTATTATTATTATTTCTAGCACAGAAGCGATGAATGCTGCATAATTAAGTACAGTATTTAATTTGGCTGTTGTGAAGCAAAAGAATAAGGTAATAATTTTTATTGTACTAATCAGACTCAAGATGTTCTCTGTGTTAATTGGGTTAAAAAAATTGCAGTACTTATTAGAAATTCTAATTTCACAATGCAGCACTGACAATAAGCTCAGCCAGTGAATTATTCACATCTTTAATTTGCTCTCTTAATGACAGTGTTCTGTAATCAGAGTGCAGCGACTGCTTCCTATGCATTATGTATGATGTTCAGGACTTAAATGCAGGACATTATGAAGCCTCTCAGTGGCTCAGTAATTAGTTTTCCACAAGACAGGGCTTAGATATTCACAGATAAAAGTCTACAGCTGAGATAATGTTAAGGTGGTGACTCATGCTAACAAAAGCAGGGAAGTTCAAATTTAATGCTGAAACCGCTCTCCATTCTCCCTCATTGTGCGTAGGTGCAGGGGGAGGGGAAGAAAGTCTTCAAAACTAGCCCGCCATGGTGAGTACGCTGCGGACAGCCCGAAGGGGCAACCCGGGGGCTCGTGTCACTCCGGGACCGGGTTTTTGGCAACTTTAGTGATCGGAGGGTGGAGGCGGAGCTGCGTTTGATGCCTCTTTGTAGTGGTTGTGAAAAGGGCGGCATTGTACACACTATCAGAGAGCAATCATGTATAGGTGAGATGTATTTTAAAGGATTTCATTTGAAGCACTGGCATTCGTAACTTTGTCAAATTACGATGTTTTGAATGGGAGCTGCTTTGTTATGTGTAGGAACTTTGAGAACACCTGATACTCCCTGTATTGCTGTTGTACCTATTTCAGCTGTCACGGTCTTTATACATTTTGGGAAACTTTATTTTCTAGTAGTTTAGTTCTCACCATCCAAAAGATGAACTGTGATGCAGGTTTGTTCTTTTTTCCTTGGATCATTTACCTGATGTTACATCAAGTGGTTTAAATGTAGGGAATATGCATGGCCATGTAACCTTCCTACTTCTACATGCTGCTAATTATAGAATAATAGGCAAGAATATTGAAATGAAGGTGGAAAATGATAGTTTTTCCATGCTTAGTTCCTAATCAGACTGAGAGCTGTACATTTGTCCTGTGTTCTCCCATTAATCAAGCATTTTTACTGGAAACAAAAAGACTAGAGAAGGTTCTTTACTTACTTAGTGTTAACTCTCCAAAGACTCCAAAGGCTTGTGGCCTTTTTACAGGATTGTGATTCTAATTATTAAAGTGGGTCTGCCAATAAAAAGTCTTAGGTTTCAATTAAAAACAAACAAACAAAACACTGAAGATCTCAACTTAATAGTAAAGTACAGATACGAGAATGAGAATTTGGAGTACATCTAGATTTTTAAAGCAAAATATTGTAAAACTAATTCCTTTAAATTTTTCAGCAGAGTCTACATCTGGAATTCAGTGTTATTAGCAGCTGTTGCTAGTGTTGTCTGGCCTCAAGGCCATGGGACATGTTACATGTTATGTAATTCCTCTTAGCAAGCAAAATCCTATATCTTGTGGCTGGATCAGACATTGGTTGTGTATAGTCCAGCCCTGAAAGTAGTTATCATTAAACCATTGGATAAAGAAGCTGTGAATTGGATCAATGTAGTTACAATCCATAGATTGTATCCAAATCCAAGTGATTGTATACATGAAGAACTTGATTTGGTCTTTTCCAGGAAAAGACTTTCCTTCCAAGTCAAGATCTCACAGCAAGTGGGGCGCTACACGGCTACATTTCTTCAGTCACTTCAGCATGGAATCATACAGTTGAAACTTATTCCCAAAAGGCATCAAACCTGCCCCTTCACTCTTGCTCCAAAGCCATGATCAATAAAAGTTGTCTTTTTAAGTGAGCACTTGCGTGTCTGCCTAGCGATTTGTTATGATTACTTACCTAAGTTATCTATTCCAGCATTTCACTAGTCTTCCCATTAGAACTTTTTTTGTGCTTTCTGATCTTAAACTTTACCTGCTAAAAGTAAATTAGTTGAAACCATTAGCTTTTGTTAGTTAGTGGTTACAGGGATTTTTATTTTCCTCTTTTCCCCAGACTCTTACATATTTGTGATTGTCAGTCATGTTTCTACTGTGTTATTCTTTTAAACAATCCCTGTTTTTTGTTTTCTTCTTCATAGAAAAAAACCCAAGATTTTTCTTGTATTTCTTTAATTCTTGTTGCTGTGCTCTGCACTCTCATTATTTCTGCTTTCTTGAAATGTGATGTTCTGGACATAGACATGATTTCAAATGCCATATGAGTTCTATATTTTCACTTAATGAAATGTGGTTTGTCACTTCTTAAGAAAATCTAGTTTCCCTGAGAAAATTTTAACACGATGACTTGCAGTGGTGGGTAAAAAGACATCTGTTAGCCCAGGATACAGTCTAGGATATCTAGAGTACAATTTGAAAAGGTGCAACATGTGTTTGAATAGGTTTTTAATTCAAGGATTTATGCTTCTAGCAGGGGTCTTCATGGATATTGTTTCCAGTATCCTTATCTCACATGATAAGTACCTATGTCTGACCTGATTAGTGATGTCCTGATGTGAGCCATCAAACTGTAAAGAGTATCTGAAGTGTTCAATCCTTAGAGGATTGTTTCAAGTTGTAGAAATACTATTGCAGAGTCAAAATTTTAGCCAATGCCCGTGTAATAGAATGGATGGGTGGCTAGAAGTTAAAATCTGAACTTTTCCAGTCAGATTGGACAATCAGAATTTGAGGCAGTCTGACAGGCAGGTGGGAATACTTTACAAAAGTGGCAAGGGTGTTACTAGCAATCAAAAATTACAGTCCAGAGTTAACTGTGTATGTTTTAGATAAAAAAAAAAAAAAGAAACATTTAGAAAGTTAGCCCATTCTAACTAGCCTAGAAGGTTGACTCTACATCTGAGCTATGCATCTGGGAAAGGGCTAATTGTTGTCTACCCAGTCTGTTAAAGTGGAGGTCCATTCGTTTTTAGCTCAGAGAAAGGAAGGGCACAATATTTTTCCTGGGTCAGAGGAAGACGGATCATACTGTCCTTGAGTTGTCATGGCATGGGAGGAAAACAACACTTCTGAAGTCAAAATGGAAATCATGTGTCTGAAGAGTTAAAGATGACTGGCTATGCTTCCAGAGGATTAGGGTTAATCTGTTAAAAAAGACATACGGATACCAAGAAAAATTTTAAGAACCTTTATGTGGTTATGCAGACATCTAGTTCATATATTTGCGATGTAACCCTCTTACTGTCCTCTTACTGGCATGTGACTTCTCTGGTTTAGGAATATTGTGAGTCTTTTGGAGTGATCTGATTCATATTTCTTTATTTGTTCATATATCAAAAAGCAAGGAAGATAGTTTTAACTCTGTTCAGTTTTTAGTGAAAAAAGTTAAGAAAAATCCATCCATAGTATATCTCCAGGAGTTGTATTTTGTACTTTTGTTTATATTTCTCCAGGCTTAAGTACCATTATAAATATTAGGTTCTGAAGTGGTATGATGAGTTAAGTATTTCTAAATGTCTTCTCTTAATCTAGCATAATAATGCAGTCCTTTCATATGCATAATTCCCATGAAAACCAGTGGGAGTACTACATTATAGAAGGAATAATAGATACATATGCCAAGATGTCTTCATTTTGAGACATTGTTTTAACTTGATTGACAAAGACGAAAGTTAACTAAAAGAAATATATACTGAGAGTGGAAAGAGGGTTATTGATAATATTTTTAATTCCAAATTTATCTGTTTCACCACTGAAACATATATGCCAATAGAATGATAGTAGTCAGAATATCTGATAGAAATCTCAAATGAATTTACATTCACTAATGCTTTCTAGGAAATATTTTTCAAGTTGATCATATGCATTCTAGTCTGTAAAATTCCATCTAATTGACTCAATATTAAGAATTCCAACCTATATATAAACCTATGTATATATTATGTAAAGTAGAATAGCGATAAATATTCATAGTATAAAGCAATTTGGGCTTTTTTTGCAAAGTCAAGCTGGAAATAACATATTACGCTGTATGAGTTCACATACTCAATCTTCTGTCAAATGTAAATCCATAGAACTTTGCAGTTCTTATCTGTATCTGTAGGCCAGAAAAAATAGTAGTAGGAATACTTAATACTGTACAAAAGCATCTCGCTGCTTCCAAGTGGCTTTTCTTCTATGTTATCATCCATACATATTTTCTGTACTGACTCTCATCCCAGGAACTAATTCAAATCCTCATTAAACCTGAGTTTTCATTTCTTGTGTGCTAATTTTTCAGCCTTTCTTTTTAAGCTTTTCCCCATGCTCTTTTTGAAGCTCAGGAAGCTTTTGCTATTCCCAAAGCACCCCTCCTTAAAATTCTTGTCTTGTTTCTACATGTGTTTGCAACAGTTCTTGAAATCTTCATATCACACTATCTTATTTTCATTTTTTTCTTGTAGTATCCCATTTCTTGTCTCTTGTAGTGTTTAGATTGCAAGATCATTGGTGAAAACAAGAGTTTTTTCTGTGCTTGTAGAGAGTACAAAATAAAGGGGTTTTAGACTCTTTTTAATAGTAGGAATACAAAAAATGTGTGAAGTTAATAATTTTAACTGCCACCCTTCTAATCCCTAGTAACACAGATGTTTCAATTCTTAGCAACTTCTTTGCAATAGAATTTCATCAGGATTCTGGGAAGTTGACAGGTTAGGGCACAAGAAAACTGAGAAATAAAGGGGCCACCTACAAGCAGAGCAGAACTTATCCTCAAAATATTTCTGTTCGGTGCCTTCTGTTTACTATCTTTGCTTCTCCTATATAATACTTTGTCAAAAAGACCTTAGGCCCAATAAAATTATTCAGAAAGCTTTTCGTTTTTCAGGTACATAAGTTCTTTTGGGTGTGTGGTACGCAGTGACAATACAGACTCTGTTGGTCCAGATGAAGGATTGTGTCAGTCCAGCTGTAGATTGAGGGTTTTGTTGTTTTTGGTTTTTTTTTTCCAGAAGGAATAGCTTTAGCTGAGAGTGGTTGTGGTGCAGCTGTCTATCAGCATTTTGGTTTACTGTGTTGGTAGTATCAAATACAAAGGTGTACTTGGGGAAGTGGAAAGCACAACCATGCAGTCCAATATGAAGCTTAGCAGGAAGCTCTGGCTAATCCATATCGTAAACTTTTTGATGCAGAATTTTTTAAATCAGAATATTTGTTTTACCACCACTGCATGGATTTTTAGTTGACAGTATTTGGCTGAAGGCAGTTAATTTGAAAACGGTGCAGTTCTCTGAGTCCAGCTATCACTCTCCACCTCGCACTGTCTAGTGTTGGGACAAAAGGCTGGGCTCCCACTTTGCTAGTCAGCAAAGCTCTTTCTCCTGACTTGTCCAAAGTCTGTAAGTTTAGAAAGCAGATCAATGTTTTGTGTGGATATGAATGTGGGTATCATGCAAAGGCATTCAGTGTAAACCATATTTTCAAAGATGTGTATAAAAAGCAAAATAGCTAGTGTAATTTGAGAATTACAGAAATCATTCGAGAAAGTGGATCTTCAATAAGCTTCAGCTGTGCTTTCCAACACCATGCTATTTCGTCCATTCTTGTGCAATCTCAGAAATATTCCCTTTTCATTTTCTCAGTGCTTTGTGCTCTTTGCCTCCATGTAACCTGACGAAAAGAAAATTTCAGATGACTGCTGGATACTTAGCATAACTTCAAAGATTTTGTTTTTAAAAATATGTTGATTTTTTCCCCTCTGAATATTACAATAATATTTATATAGTGGAAGGAGGAAAGTGCTCTGCGTATCTCAGGTCCTCCTTTATCAACTTAGGAAACAAAGATATAATTAGCAACAATTATTCAAAGGTGATGGCTCATATCCAGTTTCTCATTCTACATATTTCATCTGTATGATTTCAGGAACTCATTACATTCTTGAATTTCCATACCTCAGCTGTGTAATAGAAAAGGAAATCTTCCTGCTTTTCACAGAATCTAAAGTTCAAATCTCTTTGGACAGTATGAATTTTCATGCAGGTTTCCTCTCTTACTATGTCATTAAAGCACACCAGTGACATCTTAGGCTCATTTAAAGACACCAGGAGGCTTCTACATTCTCTAGCAAATGTATAAAAACAGGTTGGCATGAGCAAGTGTGGAGATTACTAAGTGTTTCTAATGGTCATTGTAAAGGAATTCTGCGCCTTTAGTGAGATTCTTGAAAGGAGGTGGAGAAAGAGTTGATTTTTAAAATTATAAACATTTTGCAGAAGGGGTCATTTAATATGCTGCCCATGAAGCATCTTTTACATAAAACATCTTTTTATAACCATATTTCAAGATTTGCTAGAGAAATTTGTCAAAATACTAATTATTAAAAGGACCTCTGCATTGAGGCCTTCAAATTCAAATTGTGTTCCTTAGTTTTATTTTGCTTTTTATTTATTTTAGGTCATGTTTTTGTTTTCATTTTTTGCACACCTTTAATATGATTTCCCATTTCTCTGTTTCTTAGAGCTTGGTAGGAATACCATCATAAAGCCCTAAAGCTTTTCTTCACCCAATTAGATTTCATCAACCGTGGTACTTATTTCAGTGTGTGGGATAAGGTTGTCTGAACTGTGTCATAAAACTATTTCTTAGCTAACTATACTAGCAATATATTTATAAAACTATTTCCTGTTAGGCTTGTGTGGTTGGTGTTGTGGGGTTTTTTGCCAAGGAAAAAGTGATTAGTGAAGAAAGGATGACCTTTCTCTTTAAAAGCATTCCAAAACATAGCAGGAACCTGTAAAAACAAATGCTTTTAAAAATGTACCTAGAAAAGTACAGGTTGTCCAGAGATGAGCTGTTAGCCAGTACACTAAGAACACTGTGTACAGATACCATTTTTATCAGTTGATATCAAAACCTTTTCAAAAGTAAATGAGCTTACCCTTCATTTTGCAGATGTCCTGGCTGCCTAATTTGTAAAACATGGGTGTAGAATGATGTAATCTTTGTTTTGACAGCAACAACTTAAATAAATATAGCTGAATCAGGCATTCTGGCTGAAAAGTTCATAATAACAAACTTTAACATGACTGTAGAAAGGAACTATTCTGCAGTGTCTGTCAGTCATGGATAAAAAACAGAAGAGTTTTGTTCCTCTATCTGGTATCTAACCTTCGAAGGCCTCAGTCTGTATCATAACTGCAAATAATGCTATTGTGATGATCCTATCTCCAAATGTCCGTAGTAGGATGTGAATAGGAATTGTATTATCCTTTTGGCAGAGAAAGGTTATACAAGATAGAAGGGTGAGGATGATGTTTGATGACTAGATCTGAAATCTCCAGAGGAAATTTTTTTTCTGGCAAGAGAGAAGAGGAATTTTGTCTGTCTGAAGTAATGTTCCACTTTGTTAAATCTCTTATGTTTTGTTCTGTCTCCACTATTTTTAGTAAACACATACACAGAAACTGAAAGAAATTATATATATATTTTAGAGATTTCTCAGGTTTCCTGATGAGAGTTTTGTGTTGTAATTTTCCAGGTACGCTTGTAAGACTTAGAAGTACATTAAACTTTCCTTGTTGTCAGTCTGACATGTGAAGTTTAAGCTTGGAGCAATGAGAATAAATTGACAGCTGTCTCACAGCAAGCTAAAACTAGAGAAATGAAAATACATTATCATGAAAACTGCATGGGAAGATGTGTCTCAAATTAACTACTGGGCATAAGTAATGAATCATACCTAATTGCATGTTGCATATTCTAATAGATTTAACAATACTTACCAAAATAAGGAAGCCACTCTATTTGAAAAATGAAAATTATGCAATGGTATCACATAACAGATTAGACCTAATAATTTCAAGTAGGTTGGTAAAAGCTGTAAAATTGTGCTGTAATTACATTTAGAGCTAGATGCTTTTAGTCAACCTTATCCAGTAAAACAACACTCCAAAGATATTGTAATTTATCCCCTGCTCAGACTGATGTCGTTTTCAGTATATGGATATCCTTTGTGGATTAAATCAGAAAAATAACCTCTCCTATTTCAACACTGAGTACAAATTCAAGCTGAACATTCCAGGAAATTGTGAAAGCCCATCTTAGAGGAAGAACTGAGGCAATGAACCTCTCTTACCGCTATTTCTTTGGCAAAAAAAAAGTGTTTTCAGAGGTGCGTTGAATGAATGGTATTTGTGTTTCACCAAGGGATGAATTAAAAGCATCCCTCACAATTCTGAGCACATAGGGCTCACCCTTGCACTTTGATGGGAAAAGTTCTTGCATAGTCACTTGTCTGGGTGAATGAACAAATACGGTTCTTAGCAAAAAGCCCAAACAAACCCTAAGAACTGACCATTTGCAATAGTGGTGAAAAATTACAGTTTTATTTCAGTGTGATGGACACCTGCTCACTGAGGCATTACATTACATTACATTACTGCTTACATTTGAGTAAACAGATATTTGAGAATAGATTCTTCCTACACTAATAAAAGGAAAAGAGATTTTTTGTTGTTTGTTTGTTTGTTTGTTTGTTTGGCATAATGAACACCAGAGACAATATTGTTAGCTGAAATTATGAAAACAGTTTTGACCTCATCTAAAGCCTATTTAAGTTGAATTTAAATTTTTTAATGGAAGGTATGATATCATAAAATGTGCAGAAGCAATTAGTAGAAAGCCAACAGGAAACTTATTGAGAGACTTGAAAAAGAGAATGAATGTCACTCTTTGACTGTCATTCAACTTTTTGGGTATTTACCAACAGAGAACACCTTTACAACTGCTCAGTAAAGCAGATGGACAACAAAAATTTGCCAGGTTTATGGAACGGAATGTGTTGGAGGACTTACAGTGAAAATCTGGCAAATTATTTCAAAATAGATTTATTTTAGAGTTTTTAAAAAAATAACAGCTGATTATTTAGTAACAGCAGTTTGAGATAATTCAAGACCAGATTTTCTGAACCTTTATCCTCTGGAAATTGTTTCTTGTCCCTGAAATTTTAGAATTCACATTTTTGACTGCTTTTGAGTATTTTGATTTTGATTTTATGTATTTAGCTAAGTTATACTTTGAATATTCACAGCAGAGCAGGGAGCATTTTTAGATAAATGTTGCCAGTCATCTTTACTAATTGAATAATCTCTTGTATATTAGCACAGTGATTTGATCTTTTTGAAATCAATACTGTGTCTTAATACTTCTTAGAGCAAGCTATTATTAGCAAGAAATGAGCTAGGCATATGAGATAATCACAGTTACACAAAAGTCACCTATCCATTATAAGTAAACAGTATGATAATTAACCCACAAGATTTTTCCTGACCCTAAACCGAGGGTCAATCAAGCTGGTTGTGTTTTATTTGAAGTGCAAGTACACTGGCTAGGATCTCAAAAAATACTGCCACTGAACCAGCATATTGTTTTTTCCAAGCTGATATATTGTACATCTTAACACAGCAGCTAAATTGAACAGAGCTTTGTGGTGATGCAATACTGCAGTGTACTTCTGCTTCAGGACTTTCCTTGATCTGAACAAATATTTGGGATGTCCTCCCAGTACGCTGTTGCAAATACCAATTGCAGCCTCTCTCCATATTCATTTTGAATAGTAGATTTTTGAAACTAGAGGTTCAAAATGTTAATGCTTCTCAAAATGTTATTAGTTGACAAGACAAAGCAGTATTCTATTTTACCAGTGTTAACACTGTTTATGAACTTCCTCTCATTTCAGCTCAACTGTAAAGATTGTTAATAAAGCCAAGTAAATTGTCATGGGAGGCTTAGTATCATACAACAGTCTGATAGAAGATTTTTTCCTGTTTGAATTCTGCGTCGTTAAGTTACAGTAATAACAGAAGTGATATGATCCAGCTCTTGTTACTAACAGTGTTCTCCAGCTGCTGCTTTGAACCTATATTGGATACTGAGCCAGTTGGACTTCTGATCTGATCCCATTCAGATGTTCTTGAAGCAACTGTTGTACCTAAAATCTGATCCAAAGAATAGATGAGCTTCCTACTACAAAGAAAACAGTGTGGCATGGTAGCAAAATGCACATTTCCTTACACATCGCACATTTTGCTAGTTATTTGCAGCACTTTTTGGCAGAATGTTAGAAAAAGTAGAAGATATATAAGATACTTCAATTCCATACCATTTTTGGACATTTTTAATGTGCATGATTCTTGATGATCAAGACCGGTGATAACTAGATTGCCTGTCTGGATGATTAAAATGAGATTTTTGGAAGTTTGGTGCATAAATTCTAGAAAATAGCACAGGAAATCAGTGCTCTTACAGTTACCTAAACCAGCATATCCTTTCAACTCAGCACATATATGTTACTATGATCTTAATTTCCCCTTAAATTTAGGTTTTTGCACGTAGCTACCTGGTGTGACCACTCTTGCTTCTCCTCAATGTCTGTTAAAATCTAGTGATAAAAAGGGTGGCACTGAAACGCTGCCTTCATCTTTGGAGGTGTCTGATATGTTTTGGGAGAGGTACTTGGTACGCTCTCAGTGCAGATGGGCAGCACTAAGATCTGCAGAAATCCCTAAGTGTGATCACATCTGTGTTTTCATGTAGCACGTTTTAACTACCAGGTTGTTCAATAGTATGAGAGGGATGATTGGGGGAGCCAGTGGGTGCTGAGCCACACTGCAGGCAAGAATGCCAGATTCTAAGTGCAAGGGAGAAGAAGAAAAAGTGGTGGGCTGCATGCCAAGGAGATGGAGAGAGTGGAAGGAGCAGCATATTGGTTAGTTTTATGCTTTGAATTAGAGGGTTTTGGTTTAAGAAATAGTCCTGTAAGTCTACATTAATCCATATTGCCTATGGGTTTGGATTTGTGAGTTGATATTTTAATTGAGTAATACTCAGGCTGCAGTATAAACTTACCCTATATTGGACAAGAGAGAATCAATTTGAAAGGGGGGCCTTTACTGAGAAGTGAGTTTTGCACTACTAAGTAAAAGTTGCATTCATGTTGCATTTTCTTTTAGCTAGCAGACACCCTATACAGCTGTCTGCTTTCACAAAGTTTGTAGGAATGTTAAATCTTTGAGACCTTTTCCCATGTGTTGGACTTAGATGGAATTGGTTACTGGAAGTGATCAAGAGGAGCTGAGCAAAGCAGCTCATTTTTTTCAGGAAACCATGTGAAAAGGAACAATAGTCTTTGGTTCAAGGAGCTTTTTGTTCTCTTAGAGTCTACAAAAAATGCTGCCAAGCTTGGTGTCTTAGTAAAGATATGGTGTTTCTTTCATTTAAACTAATTTAAATATACTCATTATTTCTTATTCATAGAAACCTGATCCATATCCTGAAGAATCAGGTCAGGTGCCAGGCTTTTAGGAGTAAGAGCTTCTGATGGAAAGCTATTACTGATGTTTCTTTCTATTCTTACCCTAGAAAACTGAACCGCATGCCCTGCATTCCTATTTCCTTACTGTCCTCTGCTCTTCGTATCTCTATTTTTTTATGGTCTATGGTATTCACTGTTTTCTTTTTTCAAGTGATTATTTAATTTTTTGCAATGGATCGTTCACTTTCCTAGCCTCGAATAATCCATTCCTTTTGCTCTATTATTTCATAATCGATAGCAAAAAAATCAGCAATTAGTGCCAGATAGACATTTTCTGAGCTTTTTAAAAGCATCAGGTTTCTTTTATATTGCTTTAAAAATATTTAGAAATTTTAGCTAAAATTATACCATTTTATGTTTTCTCTGTGTCATCAATTTTCTTATTCTAGGAAAAGAAAAAATATTGGAATATATCTCCAAACATGAAGTGACAAATAGTAAAAAGTTGACAGTTGGTAGTAGTACTTTAATAGAATCATCTTTGATAACAACTCCTCTGGTACCTGTTATATGTGCTCATGAATAGCCACTGAACTAACACAAAACATCTGCTGCTTTGGCTGAATTTAAATGCCCCAATCTGATAACCTTGCCGAGAATTTAACAGTCGTCTAGAATGGAAATCCATGTACCAGTCCTGATCCATCAGAGAATAAGACTCCACACACAGAGAAATAAATACATGTTTAGCAGATCCAAAGATTTTGTGTTGAGCATTATTTTGTATTGCTATGTTTTACATAGTGGTTAATGGTTCAGAGTTACGGAGTGTTGTAATTATACAGGTAAATATGCAGGCACTGCCTACAATGTAGCCCTGAAAAAAATAGGCAGAAAAATGTGTTATTTTGAAATTGGATTCACTGATGCATGCATGTGCAGATTTTATAGAGTAATAAAACTCTACATGCAAGACCAATTCATATTTCAGATTCTTAAAATTTTCTAGGATTCTTCACCTAAAGAACATTTAAAGAAATATTTCTTTTACAGTATCCCGGACATTTACAGTGTATTTTGGGAGAGTATTTTATGTGCTATATGTTGAATTAATTTTTCAAGAAAAAAAACACTCTTACATACTTGTAAATTTCTGTGACTTTCCTTGCAATATCTTTTTTCTGATTGTGTCAGTTGTGTGACTGAATCTTCTTACCACTTTTATCAATGAAAGTGATTGATAGATGTTTTATTTTTGGAAATCATTGAGTGGACTTACTGCTTTTTCACTGCTTTTTAAAAACTAAGTGTAATGGAGATTGTTTTACATATTGAAATCTAAGCTTTCAGATATTTCCATCTTATGCCTTTTACCTTTTCCAGTTATTTTTTAGAAATAATTTTGATGGTATGACTTAAGAAATCTTAAGGTTGTATACTTATCACAGTTACTCTTTTTAATCTTCAAGTGCCTTTTTTTTTTCTAGCTCTTCCATCCTGGCTTCTTGTGGTGGGCTTGAAAATCAAATATACTGGAAAGTAAAATAAACAAATCTTTTAATGTGTATTGGGATGTTACCTGTTTCAAATACTTCAACACTTGGAAATAAATAACCACCTTTAGTCTGTCAAAGTCTGTATTTTTTTGAATTAAAAGGAATGGAGAAAAAAAAAGTATACAAATTGTGTACTAAGGGGAAATATTCAAATCCAGTTTGAGATTTCATTCTTGAATCTCAACAGCACATATGTGTGACATGGTTCTGCCAATCCAGACGAGGTAACCTGTAGAAAAGTAGTGCAGGGTCTTGCACGTGGGGAAGAACAGCCCCAGGTGCCAGCACAGGCTGGGGGCTGACCTGCTGCAAAGCAGCTCTGCAGAGAAGGACTTGCAGGCTGGTGGACAGAAACTGATGCATGGGACGTTCCATCTGAATATGAGGAAGAATTTCTCTACTGTGCAGTGACTGAGCACTGGAACAGGTTGCTCAGAGAGGGTGTGGAGTCTCTCTCACTGGAGATATTCCAGAACTGTCTGGGCACAATGCTGTGACATGAGCTCTAGGATGACCCTGCTTGGGCAGGCAGGCGGGACCAGATGACCCCACTGTGGTACCTTCCAACCTCACCCATCCTGTGATTCTGTGATTCTGTAAAGCACAGCTTGTTAAATTCTAAGTTGTCTTAATACCATAACAGCTGGAACAGACTTGAGACTGGATGTAGAAGTTCCTCGGGCTTCTTTTGGAAGGTGCTTAGCTATTTTTCTGTGAAACCTACCTAAGTACTTTAAGTACAAAGTTTCTGTATTTGATACAGTGTTGGCAAAAATGTAGTACATGAAGGAGAAATAGTTTAAAGAGCAACTTGAAAGTTGTTTGTTGTAGCAGTTCTGGGGACGACCTAGACTCGTTGCTATGGTCTTGTGGAAAAGTAGCAGGACCTAGTTTTTTGCAAATGAGTGTATATGCAGGAATATAGGTTAAGTGTATGTATTTGTAGGTGTATGTAGGTTTGTGTATAGTTGGTTACATTATTGTTCTCTAGAGAGCACTGATCCCCTTCAATGCCATTGTAATTACATAATAGATAAGTAATTAAGGCTTTTTTCACTTATGTTCAGTCATTTAATTGCTCTTTTTTTTATCTTTCTTTTGTGTGTGTGTGTGTGTGTGTGTGTGTGTTCAAGTGACCAAAAATTAGAAGAATATTCAAAGACAGGATTATAATTTGTAGTGTAATGGCATGTATTTTTCCTATTGTTATCTGCATATCCTTCTACATTATCAAACATGGGCACTGTAAGCTAATTTTACACAAATTAATAATTTTAATAAAAATGAAGTAATTCAAGAATATTTTACAAGATACTTCTTCTTCTTATCTAATTAATAGCTTTATGACCTACCAGTAAAATCTAAAGTAATCTCATGAGTTTCTTGATCAGTGGAGAATACTCTTAATTAAGAAAGGACCAGACCCAATCTATAATTGCTAAAAAGTTACAAAAGAGAGAAGGTGTTCTTAAGAGGCTATCTTGAAAGATCTTACAAACTTCCTTGAATATTTTATCTATATGTATAAAATTCACAGAATTGTGGGAATACAAAACAGTACAACTGAAGCAGATGACAGATTTTCTTAGAAGAACTTAGGGAAAATAAGAATATGAAGTGGAGTTTGTTTCATTTTTGATTGAGGTTTTTTTGGGTTTTTGTCCGTTCAACTGTGCAATTAAAAAAGAGTTGGCTGCAAATGAAAGAGTTTGAGTCCCAGCATTGGGACATGACAGCATACAATGCAAAATGGTCAGTGACTCTACGTCCTGATGGACATTGGTGACAAGTGGTGTCCCTCAGGGGTCTGTCCTGAGGCCAGTGCTATTGAATGTCTTCATCAGTGACACAGACAATGGGATCGAGTACACCCTCAGCAAGACTGCAGTTGACACCAAGCTGTGTGCTACTGCTGACATGCCTGAAGGCTGGGATGCCAATCCAGAGGGACCTGGACAAGCTGGAGGAGTGGGCCTATGGGAATATCATGGGGTTCAATCAGGCCAAGTGTTGCACCTGGGTCGGGGTTGCATGTGATGGAGATGAACCTAAAATTTGCAGGATAGTTCCACACTGGTCTGTGCAGTATTAAAATGCATTAAACTAGCTAAAGGTAGGCCTCAGCAGGTAATACTAAAAACTGTAGAGACCCTGATGTGCTTAAATACTGTTTTAGACAAACTGGAACATCTGAAAAAAAAAAAAAGGCACAAAAAGTGACTTTATTAATAAAGTTGTCATGTATGTAAAGAGGAACAAAAAGTACAAAACTGGGGAACCGAGGTCAGTACTATTTTCATTTATCTCTTCTATTTTGACATTTTTTGTTAGTGAGCTAGGAAATCAATAAAGACTAATTTCATTGGCAAGGATTAGAGAGTACATAGGAAGGAACACTCAGGATGTGTATAGTTGCTTTCAAGGGCACTTTGAATAAAATATATTTATTATAAAGTAAATTGAATGGCTCTTTTTGTCTAATTGGCTCATATATCAAACATTAATTCTTTGGAATATTCACTATACAAAACTAAGTTTGCAATATTGGATATACAAAAAGTATTTTGTTTATTTCAGTTATTTTTACACTGTCATAATAAATGCTTGTCTGGTAACCAAAGCCCTTTCATAGAAATAATAAATCATGTAACTCAGAGTATTAGTATAATACAGAAAGTGTCCTTATAACACCCTGTTAATCAATAATGTTCAAAAATTAAATATATTCCATGTGCATTATCTGTGATGTAGTTTCCCTGAAAGAAAAATCCAGGGTTTTGCACCTTCTATAGGAGATTAACTAAGCAGTATCTGGAAAGTTATAGCTGTTAGTTCTGGAGTTAAGAATGTGGTTGCACACAGGATACCCAGGAACAGAAAAGAGGCTTTAGCAGGAGAAAGAAGACATTCTTGAAAGCTGAGGAGGATCCAGATGTACTTTCCAGCAGAGCATCTGGGCCAGCTGACCCTGAGCTACGCAAGACTGACAGGAGGAAATGGGGAGTGAGAGAAGTAGGAGACTCCATGCAGTGCAGGCTGGAGGCAACCATTTGCCAACCCAACCTGTCACCTAGAGCAGTTTTCTGCTTGCCTGAGATCTGGATCTGGAACTGTGTTGCCAAAGCTTGTCCAGACCTATGACTGTTGCCTCCTGTTGTTCTTCCATGTGGGTACCAATGATACTGCTAGTGGCAACCTGGAGAGTATCCAAACTGACTGCAAAGCTCTGGAGGCAATAGCCAGCGATGTGAGGGCCCAGCTCTTGCTCTCAATCTTGCAAGGGAAGGGAGGGCTGTAAGGATACTGCACATCAGGGTTTGGTTATGGAGTTGTTGGTGGAGACTGAGATTGGGTATCTATGACCAAGGGACCCTGCTTGAGGATCGACACCTGCTTGGAAGAGATTGGAATCCACCCCCATAAGCAGGCCAATGGTGTCTTTGCCAGCAGAATGTCTGACCTGATAATTAGGGCTTTCGAATACCCGTGTCAACAATGGCAAGAGTTACCGCCAGCCCTGTGAGAGAGTGATGGTCAGGGTTGATAGCAAAAAGCTTGGGGTAATGTCAATGAAAGGGAGCACAAAATCAACAAAACAAGGCTAAAGCGGGGGCATTTTGAGCATTTGTGTGTAAACAAGGAAGTTCCTTATGGAAAAGTGCCATTAATGGAAAAAACCAACAACCCAGACCTTTTCTGAGAAATCAGCATGCTGGTGTGCCTCTATGATGGTCTGTATACTAGTGTGGAGAATAAATATGAGGAAAATTAGAGATTTATAGGCAGTTGCAGAGATATTATCGATCGTGTTGGGATCATTGAAATGTGGTGGGATGGTTGCATGAATGCCATAGAAAAATAGATGGCCCTGCTTAAGCTGGGGGGTTGGACCAGATGACCTCCAGAAGTCCATTTCAACCTCAGACATTCTGTGATCCTGTAAATCCAGCTGAAGGTAATACATGTTCTATTAAACTCACTGTTTCTGATCATATATTCCTAATAATCTTGGATAACAAGCACTGGCAATAAAGGACATTGCAACTTGTGTTTTCTAGTGAAGTAATGCACTATTAGCTTACAGAAGAAATGTCTTCTAATGGTTTCCTTTGGAGTAAATAAGCAGAGGAAAACAAGCTCCAGTGTCATGCATACCAAAAGTTTGATACAATTGTATTCCAAGGTGTGTTCATTCTTTACTTACCATCTTAGCTAAGTGTTGCTGAGAGGAGAATTAAGTTCTTCACATCCACTTTGAAAAGACTCCTGTAGAAGCAGTAAGTCTGCTTCATACTTCTGGTCAGATTTATTTCAGAAAAAAAATTAAGTGTGCAGTTTAGTTCCAATGCATATTTTCCATAAAATCAAGATTATTTAATCATTGCTATAAGTCAGTGTAGCTTGTAGTAATGGATAAAAGCATGAGTACTTAATTCATTGTTGACTTCTTTGTTAGTGCCCAGCTGACATAGAAGACAATAAGAGCACCAAGATGTTTTTAGTGATGATTTACAAGTCTCTCATATGGCCTCAGCCTAGCTGTAGAATAAATTTGCAAAGACAAAACATTTGAAGATGGAAGATCTAATCTTATACTTTTAGGTGTGCTGTGATTATTGCTGTAATTGTGAAGGGGCAGACAAGGGAAGAATTCTGGAACATCCTTGTTGTGCTTAACGAATTAAAATTTTTGGGAAATTTTAGCAAAAAGGACATCACTTACCAGTGCAATACACCCCCTGCATCACATGACCTGATCACACTTTTGGAGTTGCATAACTTTTCTATTCTTCCCGTTGAAAATATGGAATAGAGTATGTATGCTGTCAGGTAGTTGTATTATGTGCTTCTAAAGAATGGTGGAAAAGATAATGTAGAGAAATCTGTATTCCCTTTGCAGTATCAACACCCTGCTGAGCAAGTACCTCCTCTTATTCTGGAAGAGCTGCATTACATTAACTGTTTCTGAAGGAATTTTCTAATGGAATTTCAACAGAAATCTAACAACAAAATGTCTTGGATAATTTTTTTTTTCTGCTTTAGAAAGGGTTTAAAAACCTAATAATTGTCCTTTAGAGAAGATATTATATTTTTATACCTGATTAACAGTATTATACAATGTAAACATACTACTCCTGTTGTTTAGTTTGTTAAAATCTTGAATATAAGCGTATAATTGTCTGAATGTCCCACACTAAATCACTACTTTACTCTAGGAGATGTTTATATAAAGATGTGAAATGATGATTCCTTTTGAGAGGCTACATACTAAAGATACCCATATACCAAAGACCTCATTGTGACTTCACTGGAGCTACATACACATTAAAATTAAGCATGTGTTCACAGTGAGCTAGAGACCCGAATAGAAGAGTGTCAGGAAGATGAGATACAGTCAAAAAATGTAGCTTTATAGGCATATATTTCCCTGAGTACTGTGTCGATATACAAAACTTCAAATCATTGAATTTAATACAAGCAAGAAATTTTAGAGGTAATATTGTTCTAGTCTTTGTTGACTCTAAATTTTTTTTCTCTTTGGTTTGTGTTGTCATCTTTTTGATCCTTCCTGTTTTGTGTTTTGTATTCACTGACACATAACGCTGAGATCTTCAGTGATTACATGGTCAGTCAAATAGCTCTAAACATTAGGATTTTGTAGGTAGACCGTCACTTTACGATAACTAAAACAACATGTAGATACAACAAACATATTTTATATATTACACATTTATTGTGCTACATGATTTAATTATAATGATACCTTTAGACCTAGATGTTCTGTCATCAGAATGTCTTTTTTTTTAAGTACATGGAAGAGATTTTGAGCTAAGAGTTAATCTGGCATTTAATTATACACTGAAATATTATGATGACAAGACTTAAACCCTGTTGTATGGAGTCCAAACAAATTTGGTTAATGCACATCATAATTCGAAACCTGGAACTTGGACTGAGCAGAGCTTGTGGCACTTACCATTTAATCTCTGTAAAACTTCATAGGTTACTTATAATAGTGTGTTTAGCATGGTGTCAAGCTTCATTAGTTGACGTCTGACTGTCGAGACATGCATCTTTGTTACCAATAGTTCTTTAGCTAGGAAAAAAACCCCAGATATGTTTTTGCAAGTTTTAGAATTTATCAGTCTGAATGGTGTTGCAACAGAAGAGTAGATGGCACAATTTTTATGAGCAACCATGGGTTGATATTGAACAATTTTTGGGGGGAAATTCCATCAACATACTGCAGTGTTCTCATGAGACTGATGATGTTGAATCGGCCATTTTTGATGCCCTAAAATCTGCTGCCACCAGAATTTCTTTTCTTAATGTCAAGGTCTGCTTTGGCAGTGAAACAGGGGTCATATTGTGGAGCTGAAGAAAGAACAGTTTCAGTGCCAAAAGACATGAAACAATTGGTGCATAAGGTCAACTGATGTTCTTGCCAAATGCTTCATGGCATTAGACCCTTCTAAATCTTTCTTTAAAAATCTTCCATCAAAAGATTGGAATACATTAATCTTGTCCTTTAGTACTCCACAGAAAGGATGAATAATCCAGTATTAAATTTGAAAGTAATTTTCTAATGAAAAAGAATCTAAAGCTTTTTTAGAATGGCATTTGCATCTTTGAATAAAGCAATATTCTTTTGTGCTTTCTGACCAGAGCTGATAGCTTTTTCATGGGTTTGTTTCAATTTTCCTACAAAAAATTGAGAACTATTTTTTTTTTGTGGTTAAAAATGTCTAATTATGGAGAATGAATAAAATCTCATCAATTTTAGTATAAGAGAAATCAAACTGTAGAATACTTCCTTTCATACTGTTTTATCTAGCACTTGGTGAAAATGGCAAACAGTAATTCCTATTTACATCCGCAAGATACTTTATTTTTGTAATTGGTGATATATGGCTACTTTCTTTGCAAAACCCTCTCTAAATTTCTGTTTCTTTTGCATGCAACTCTTCTAAGACAATGCTCATCTAAATTCTTCAACCCTTGTGTGCCTAGTACAGGTCTTAATCAAATCTGCAACACCATCTTACTTTATTTTTAGGTTAATATTTCTTATCAGTTTCATTGGTAAATTTAGTAAGATTGAAGGTGGAAAATTGGTGATATGTAATTTTATACTTTTTAATATACTCTAGAATTCGTTAGAGAATTGTCTTCATATCAACATCCTCTAGAACTTTTTTAAGGTCAGATTTACGAAGAAAGTAATCTCAGGGCACTAGTTTAACTCTCTGTATTAAAGCACTGTGCAAAAACACAGAGTTAATGTATAAAGGGGAAAACAGTATTGGCAATATTTTCAGTTGCTTTGATTGCCATTTTATACTGGCAGAATTTACTCAATGGCTTTGCTTTCCTCAGTTGTGGGTACAAAACTGAGCCAGAATCAAACATTCATCTGGAAGCTGGCAATGGATTTTGTTGGCTTGCCCATTTCTTTTGATAAGAAGGGGTTTTTTCCTTAGCATAAGATATAGTTGACCTTGAGTTGTCTGGAACGTTGTTAATGCTGAAGAAATGACTGACAAACAGCAATTATGGAGAAACATGTGGTTGTTGCTATTCTTATGCTCTCATCAGGTATTGTTACACAGTTGAGGTCAGACTGTGAGAGGTAACATTGTGGATGAAACAGTGAAAAAGATATAGTGTTATTTTCAAACTCTTTTTTCATGACTACAGATATTTTCTATATGATTTGCCCTTTCTATCACAGTGACCTCTACAGACAGGATGATGAAAAAATATTAACAAAAAGATAACAACTAATAGCTGGCATATGAAGTTATTCACAAACACTAATCTAAAAGCAGACAAATAATTGCATGAGCCGTTGTTGGCATCACAGGAAGTATAAAGTCAAATCTGGTTTTCAGACTCACTAGTGCAAGGACTCCCTGCTGAAAGCATGTAACAGATGCAGGATTTTCTCAAGGTTAGATGTGATTATAGTGCATGCACACATACAAATTGCAGTCAGAGATTGAATCACAAAATAATGAAATCTTTTCAGAAGGTAGTAAACTATTCTGATTATCCTTTCTACCTTTAAGATATGCTTGTGTTTTACGTCTTCATACACTATGTTTATTGGGTAACTGCATTTAAGCTGCTATTATGTCATTGAACTTGAAGGTTTGTGCACTTCGTTGTATTACCTGCAGAAAAAATTAATTCCCTGTAAAGGATCTACAGTTTTACTTCTGTGTGTCAGCAGTCAGAATTATCTTCATCTTTTTTTATTTTTTGTCTGATTCCTTACACATCTGAAATGAGATAATAAAAATCACAAGAACATATTAATGAAATGGAAACTGCTGTAAGAAAATGAAATAGATATGAATAAGTAACATTCTGTGCTTCATAGTGAAAACAGATTAGTTTAAATTTATTGCTAACTGTCAAAATAAGTAGCTTCAAAACTCCGAAATCCTATAGTGAGGTGGATTTAGAAAAAAAAATCTTTTATTATCTAATATTATAAAGTGATGGTTTAGCTCAGATGGAAAATAATGAACTGGTTAGATTGCCATAACCAGAGGGTCTCTGAATGCTGCGTCTGCCCTTGTGATTTGTCTTGGTGCAATAAGAAATATTCTGTGTGAATTGCCCAGTGTTATCCATTTGTCTTTTTCTGGTTCAGGTTTCCATGTAGATTGATGCACAAAAATAGAATTCCTTTTTGAAGAAATGAAATCAGAAGTCCCGATCCAAACATGTTCCTGTTCTCATGCTTTTACATTGCAGCCCCCCTGTTCTACGGTGATTTAAGAGAAAGTATCTGGTAAACACAACCAAAAAATTAGGTTATGCCAAGCAATTGTCAAATTCATGAAATGATGGTGGAACTGAGGGCTTAAACTGATTCAGTGTGATGCTGCAAAGAGTTAATTTTCAAATTAATATGTTAAACAAAGCAGATTCTACTGTATTCTGTACTTGGTCCCAGCTCTGCCTCAGAAAGGACTGAATGCTTCCTCCATTCAGAGTAACACCATATTGTGCTATCCAGAAGTTTTTCACAAGCCTCCACCAAAAGAGTGCTATGCCTTCAAGGCATAACTAGAGCTCACTGGAAAGCTGTTCCTTTAAAAAATGCTCATTGAAAGATGCAGTTTCATTGAAATGGAAATGTACACAGTTTCATGGATTAAAAAGCCAGAAGGGAGTACTGTGATCATCTAGCCTGGCATACTGTACAACAGAGACCTCATGGCTGTCTTAGTTTCTTCTCATTTGAACTAGGTCATATCTCTCTAAAGATAAAAAACCCCTTTACCTTTCTTTTTAAAAAGCATACTTCAAGGATGGGAGTGTCTATCACAATTTTCAATGAGGTACTCATCATTGGTAATTAAGATGTTAATTCTAAGTTTGTCTGTCTTCAGTTTGTAGCCCCTGGGTCTTGTTATGCTTCTGTCTGTGAGACTGAAATGAATTCTGTCTTCCTGTGTATATATTTATAGACTGTAATATAGCTATCCATTATACTAAGGAGGTGAAATTTCTTGATTCTCTCACTTTAGGTCATGTTTTTGAGTACTTTGATGGTTACATTACAAATTCTTAGCTACTTCCTGGCGTTATTTTTGACTTGTGGATGCAGAAATCGGATGTGTTATTTGAATACCTAAGTAGCTGGTGCTAAGTAGTGTCTTCATTCCTGTTTGAGATTCCACTGTTTATACATCCATGTTCATGTTCTTTTTTGACTGAGATTAAGAAAAGTTTGGAGCTATCCAGATGGTCTAAACCTGCAGGGAGTGCTTTGCTTGACAGCTTGTATTGTAAGCTTTTAGGTGTTTGTAGTTTACAGCTCTGTTGTCACCTCTAGTGACACTAAATCATACGTTGTTGCATTCTTCCTTGATGCTAAGTCTTTTTTAGGCTACTAATTCTGGGAGAAGCTTTCTTTTAAAAGATCAGAGATCTACTGCATTTTTCTTTTACTTAAATGCAGTCTAGGTCTCTGCTTTTGGTTTACTTAAAGCAAATCACAGTTTGGGATGGATTTATCCAAGCATCAGCCTTCAGAAAAAGTAGAAAAAATTAAAAAGAAGGGGAAGGACTGAACTGACGATGTAAATGATAGTTGTGTTGCCCTATCCATTTTGTGTGAGAATTCACATGCTAGAACATTCAGCTCAGATGTGGGAGATCTTAGTGCACTTTCTTCCTCTGTGTCAGGAAAGACAAATTTACTTTTCTTACTCTCCATACTTTTACTACATAGACAGAAAGTGATTTTTTCTGTCTGCCAGCATGAATGTGCAAGTATTTAATGTAAAGCTGAGTAGAGGCATGAGTTCAGCAGTGTATGTCAGAGTATCTTCTTTTATTTCTTAACTAGAGCAAAGAATCACTTTGACCTCTCAATGGAACCTGTCGACCACCAAGACAATGATGATGCAAGTCTTTTTTAGTTTTGCTAATTACTATTTTAAAAAAAGAATTCCTTATTTCTTGAAAAAAATAATCTCACGTTTGTGTTCTTTCTGTTGACAAGTAGTGAATATTTAAGCATGTTTCTAAAAGTAGACCTTAAATAATTTTAAAAATCTGATTAAATTACTTTTAAGCTTATTTTGCAGTACAAATATGCCATCTCTGAGATCTTCATTGTAGCTTATGCCAATATTACAGACAGGCATTGAAGTGAAATTAAAAAATCGATGACATTTAAGGTAAAGTTATTATGTATCATGTGGCAAAATGTTTCTAAAACATTTTCTTTCTAAAAGACAGAATCATATGCCAATTACAAATAGTTCGGTCTTTGCAAAGGGACGGTATTTCCCAAGGAAGAGTGTGACAGGTATGGATATAGGATCAGTAGAATTACAGGCCCATTTTCATTTGTTTAAATCTCACCTAAGTTTAAAAATTTGATGCAAAAATTTTAATGCTGGTGTCTGCCTCAGCTAGCTTGTTACATTACAGCAAAAATGGCCCAGTCATTTAATAAAAAGAAACTAAAAAGAAGGAAAAAAACCTGAAAAAAAATTTGCTATTTTGAATTTAAATTCTTTGTGGCTCTTGTACTTTGACATGGGACTAGCTTTTACATCAGGAGTACGGCTTGGTTGACTGGTTGCAAAAGTCTACCCAAAGCTTCCACACTTGGTTCTTCCTTCCCCATTCCCTTCCTTCAAGATTTATTATCTTTTGAACAACTAGGGTTTGTGTGCTTAGTGTATGTATAGTCAGCAGGGACTTTCTGGAACTTATTTTCTAATACTCTATCATAATCACTAAGCATGCTCTATACTTTCATAGTTTGTAATTGTAAGAGATAGCGACTGAATATATTTCTCTCCTTTGCATCTCCTACATCTAACCAGAGCTTGTGCATCCACCCCAGACATGCAGTTTTCTCATCAGTTAGCACCTGGGCCATTGCTACTGAACTAGCTCTGACTCAGAATAAATTTCTTTCTTAGAGCAGTTCTGAGCCAGAATAGCAATGAGGCATCAGCTCTGTGATTTGCAATGCAATTCTTTTCAGCTGGGCTGCTGCGAGCCCTGGCCTGGGTGCTGGTGCTTGGATTGGTTTGAGGTTGAAAACAACACGTCTGCTGAGTCTTAAAACATTGAGAGAGAAACTGAATGGAAACTGGAGGATAAAGTTGAAAGTAACTGTGAAAAAGACTTTTTGGAAGGTAGCTTTAGGCTGAGAGGCTGAAACTGAGAGATGAGAAGTATAAGAGTTTCATTTGCCTGTGTATCCACTGTCTTAGTCAAATCTCCTTTCTGCTTTGCATACACAGTTCCACATTTCCTATGTAGCCACTCTAGTTCTTACTCCAAAGAGTTCTCCCAGTTTTCAGTCTCATTCAAAGCCGTGTCCAGTCTCACCTTTTGCAAATATCTTAGCAAATTTTTCTCCCTACTCTCCATGTGGCAGAGGCTTTCTGATATAGTACAGGTACTAAAATACAATGAGTATTTATCTCATTTCTCCTTGTGGCTTCTTTTTTCCAGTTTTTGCCCAGCTACTCTTAGGCTTCTCCTCATCCTTTTCCTTTGTCAGAATGCTCTTTCAAGACTTCTTTTCATGTCCATCCACTACTTTTTCCATGACCAGACACTCTTGAACTCTTTGCTCCCTGACAGTTAAGTGAATTCCAGTGCTTACTCCCTGACTGCAATCTGTGCAATTGAGATTAAATATGTAGATATTAAACACAGGTCTCAGTTACAACTGTATTTCAGCTTTATTGGCCTGTCGTTTGACATGTAACCTTTCGCCTTCCGTGTTGCTCATTTTGCTCTGAATTCTGAATTATTGAATTTTCATGCTGCTCAATGTCTGAGTCTTCATAATCTTAATTATTTTATTTCTACAATCTTCTAGAGAAATGAGGGAGGAAAGAAAGTGTTTTTACCCATATAAAATAATCCAGGATATACAAATTGAAAAAAAAGAAACCTTAGAACCTAATTTTTCAGAGTACTTAACATTATATGCTGTATATTAACTTCTGTATGTTGAAAGCAGAACTCCTCTGGATTACATTTGCAGCTATGTTATCAGCATTTTTGCAAAAGATATTTAAGGAATAAGTTGGAATGGGGTATGTGTGGGCACAATTAATGATGCCTCAGAAAGGCTCGGTTTAAGTGCCTTATCAATGTTATTAAGGCATGCAGCAGGAGAACACAATCCAAGTTTTCCAGGGAAGCTATCACTTGTTTTGATCATGATACCTTCTTTTCAATTGTGCAGTTGTTTATTACACAATTTCCAGGTGCTGCAGCAAATGAAATAAAAATTCTACTTACAATCATGTTTTTCTATCAGAGCAGATGCCTCCTGAGCATCAATTGAACCTGGAGTTTCCTGGGAAAGAATAGTGGATGTCCATGAAGTATCATAGTGTTGTTAGTCAAAGGTATAGGGAGGCAGAATTACTTCTGGATTGGTGGAAATAAGTCTATTTTGAATGTATGATGTGCAATCCCAATAGCATTGTATTAATTTATCAAGGTAACTGTGCTAGCTGAAGTTGAAATGTTCATCTGTGATAAATAACCACTTCTCTGTTCTTAACATAAACTTTGGAAAAGTACTGCATGCTAAGAGGACTTCAAAAAATAAGTGTAGTGTTACACAGTGCAAATGGATGTAGTTTGGATGTAACCGTTATAAAAAATCAGCTGTTATAGTTTGCTGATAAGCAGAGTTTAGACAATAAACATTAATTACCTGAGGTTCTTTGACTGACTAGGGCACCAACAGCATGCTTTGACATAAAAAGTTTACTGGCTACCAAACTCTTACAAATGGAAATGCATTTAACTGACGCTTGAGACTCTGTAAACCTGCTACTTCTTTCAACATATAAGATAGGATTTAATAATCAAAATAGATTTTGATTTGAAATGCCCTACCACATTTAATCTAGCCTCCAGCTGTCACTCCAGAAGGATTCAGATATCCTCTAGTCTCATGTCTGCTAGCCCCAGGTCTCAGATACCCTAGGTGTCTGAAATACCTATGTTTGAGCCACTGAGCCAAAGTTCTCTATTTCAGATGCACATTTTTGATCTAAGTTGTACAGATCTTGATATGGGAACCAGAGCTTAGAGATCACCTGAATAGGGAGACATTCTTCTTAGAGATTTTTAGTTTTTGTACCCCTTGATAGAATTTTGTTTCCCCATTAATATTTTGATAATTTTCAAGTGAAATTTAGCATCCATGATTCTATGGATGTGTTTGAAGGATTATCTTTTGTTTGTTTTGAATCTTCTGTTAGCTATTTTCCCTGATTTTTTCCTACTGCTTCTATTGGAAGGGACAGTAAAAAATGCTTTTCTGTTCATGTTCTTAATGCCAGTTTTAATATATGGTCTTTGGTATGTCTCTATCTCTTTTCTAGGCTAAACAATCCTGGTCATTCTTTGTACAGAAATTGTGTCAACTTTGATCCATTCTTTGTCCTTTTCTGTACCTTATCCAATTGTATTTCATTCTTTTTGTGTTAAGAGGGACCACCAGATTTATACACTCTATTTAGATTGGAGCTGTGCTATTTATGTATTCTGTGGCGATAATAATAATCATAATAAATTTTCTCTTTGCTTTTTTTTAAACTATTATTAGTTTTACTGATATTTCCAGAGAGTGATCTAACTCCATAGGTCTTGCTGTTGAAGAGTATATACTTCAGAATCTATCACTGTGTATGTAAAGCCAGAATTATTTTTTCATGTGGTCTGTGAAATTATATGTGTGTATGCTGAATTTTCGTTTACTTCTTAATTGCCGTAGTCAGACAATATCGTGATATTTGAAACAACCATTACTTTGCTATAAAAAGCGAGTAAACTCTATAAACTTCCAACCTTCTTTCACGTAATTTATGATTTTGTTGAACAGCACAGATTGCAGTACAGGTCCCAGGAAGATGCTATGATTTTTACAGTAAAAACTGACAAAATATTCCTACACAGCTCTCCAATGGACTCACAGCTGGCCGAAGCTCAGCCATCCAGATGAGTGTCATGGTTTGACACTGGCCAAAAGCCAGGCATCCATGAAAGCTGCTCACTCACCCTCCCCTGCTACAGCTGGACAGGGGAGAGAAAATTTAATGAGTTCATGAGTTGGGATAAGGAACAGGAGAAAACACTCCAAGGACAAAATAGGCTCAGCTTGTAGATATTAAGTAAATTTATTACTAACAAAATCAGAGGAGGATAATGAGAAGTAAAATAAGCCCTTAAAAACATCTTTTTCCACCCAACTCCTCCCTCCATGGGTCTCCCACTGGATCACAGCCTCCTCCAGGCATCCACCCGCTCCAGCGTAAGCACCTCCCTCACGGGCTGCAGGTGGATCTCTGCATCCCCACGGCCTGCAGAGGAATCTCAGCTCTGGTGCCTGGAGCACCTATTCCCTCTCCTTCTACACTGACCTTGGTGCCTGCATGCTGCTCTCCTCTCACAAATTCTCAGTCCTACTCAGGCTGGAGTTAAAGTTGGACCCCATATTTTCTTTTGATTTCTTCTCAAATAGGTCATCACAGAGGTGTTACCAACCTCTTTCATTGGGCCAGCAGCATGTCCATTTTCAGAGCCATCAGGGATTGGCTCTGCCGGACTTGGTGGAAGCTTCCAGCAGCTTCTCACAGAAGCCATCTCTGTGTCCCCCCCACCTCCAAGAACCAGGCCCTGCAAAACCAACACAACTTGTGTTTGGCAACTCCCCAGATATGCTAACATATTTAAGAAAGGGCAGAAAATACCTGGCACAGAGAGGAGGAGGGAGCAAAAACAGTGAAATAGTGAGAGAAATAGTAGAGGCAACATCAAGGAGGAGGAGGAGGAGATGTTCCAGGTGCTGGAACATATATTCATACATACATACATACATATATATGTATTTTTTTTTCTGTCTGACCAAATCTGTATCACTACAGATGATCAAACACAATGGTATTCCAAACATGGCTGGTGGTGAACCTTCAGCAATTTTTCCCTGGTTATCATTTCGTAGAATCCTCTTTAATTTAAATGTTCTTGGTAATGCAGCAAATGATACTGTAAGCATTAGATAAGTGCCCAGATCTCCTTTTTTCGTTGTTGTTGTTCTTTCTCCCCCCGCTTTTTGACATGTAAGAGTCTGTGAAAATTTAAAGTATTTCAAAGTGAGTATAAACATTTTATTATTTATCTAATAATTTATCTAATTATTTATCTAGCAGTATAATTGCTAAATTTCTCACAGTAACTTTGAAATATGTACAACTGTATTTGTATGCACCAATCAGAAACTACAGAGGGAACAGGGTAAAAAAAAAAACCACTCAGAAAGACTCTCCTCATTACATTATAATGTCTTTAAAGTATGTCACATGTTGGCTCTAAACTGCTTGACAGGTAGCCATTTTAAAGACTTTTATGAATATAATCAATGTAATTCTCAATAGTTATATTTCTAATAACCAATTTGCTGACTTCATGTTCTTGTCAGGATAATTTATATATATATACACCATATGTTCTGTGAAATTTTTCTTTGCCCAGGTGAGCATTTAATCTTCCTTTCTCCCTAAAGGAATTATCCACATCCCTGAAATCAGAGGATCCTTCACTTATTTTTCCCGTCTGTCAGACCTTCCAGCCGTAAGACCTCAAGTCATAATGATCATCTTTTCAGCAGAGGGCAGCATATGGCATTCTCAGAGTCCATCAATTCCCCTGTTTAATTGGCTGTAGAAATCACTATTGAGCTAAAGCTGATTCTGAAGCCCTTCCAACTCTTCTTGACTCTTAGGCAAGATTCAGATTTTGGTATCCTTTGTGATTGTATAGAATATTTCTCAGGGGAATGATCTGTAGTAATGAATCCGTTGAAGAAAATGAAAGTTATTTTTCCTTTTTCTTTATTGTTACAAGAAAGGAATATTCCTCTGGTTGAAATTTTCTTAGTAATGATAGTAAAGATTACATTGTTCCAATAAATTGAATAGATGCTAAATATTTGCATATCAGATAATTTTCATTGTTGGTAATCTTAAACCCTTGTCTTCATAATATTGGTAAATCTGTTATGGGGAGAAAGGCTTGGCAAACCATTTAATATCGGGAATCAGACTGCCTAACACTCTGAGCTACTAATTCTGTTATACAATAATTTCAAAAAAAGAAACATTTTGGTTTTTAACAAAACTTTTTCCCATCCATTCTGTGTAGAAAGAAGAATGAGTTTACATCACGTTTTGTTATCCACATTTTGATTTTTTAAGGATATCATATTTTACTCTTTTTTCTTTCCTTTTTTTAAGTAACAAGTGCTTTCTGATTTACATATGTTAAAAAGTTCTCAAAATGGCAGTTGATTATTTTTGCATGCTACAAAGGCCTCTCGATAGATTAAGATGTTTAACACAGTTTTTACAATATTACACAGTCTCTGTTTTCTGTGAGCTACAAAATCATAGAGTATTTTGGATTGTGAAGGACCTTTGAAGGTCATCTTGTCGAACCCATCTGCAATGCACAGGTTCGTCTTCAACTAGATTATGTTGCTCATAGTCACGACCAACCTGGCCTTCAGTGTTTCTGTGGATGGGGCATATACACGGAACTGTGTGGAATGACTGATTCTTGTAACCTTGACGGTGGAATAAAATAAGAGAAAGAAATGTTTTAAGAATTACTCCACATTTTTTGTTTGGTAACTCTAGGGGAATGTATTGTTGTATGAGTCATCCTGAATTTCTGTTTTGCTGTTACTTGAAGTATCTGTTGTTTTTCACAGAAGGGCAGAAAATTTGTAGGTGGACTATCTTTTGATAAAATTTCATGCCAGCAAGTGTCTTGGCAGTGACAATGAATGCCCAAAACTCAAATGCAGATTTTTTTTGTTGCTCCATGTACCGTAATACCATAAGCATTAGCATGAGAGAGGTATTTCTGAATCACTTTAAGGGGGGAAAAAAAAGCCTTAGTAATTTGCAGCTCTTGACTAGTTAATAGGTGGTGCTGAGTTGATTTGGTCTTACTACAGAGGAAACCAAAAATCTGTTGACTTTGCAGAAAGGGAAACATATTCTAAACATAGGTTGGCATTTAAGCACAGTTGACATTAAAGACAAAACCTTGAAAGAGGCTTGGATTAACTCACACTGTTTGGAGGTCCAGATAGAGGTTTGTGGGTCTAGCAGCAAAAGGGTTTTATTCTAAGTGCTTAAGTTGTTCGTCTTTGGCTGGGTATTAAGACTGCTGGGCTTCATGAAAATATGGCTTTTGGATATGGTGGTTATCTGTCTTGTGAAATTTCATTCTAGCTGCTTAGAAACTTTTGAAGCATTTGACTCAGTCACTTAAGTGTTTTCCCACTTTTAATCTAGTGTGTTTGTACAGTTTCATTATGCCTCCTGTTTATTCTGTTTTATTTTTTCATATTTATTTAAAGACCTTCGAATATATTTTCCATATATTAAATGTGTAAGATTATTTTGTCTGGCCCCACCTTTTTCAATTTTGTTTCTTGTTCTCATTTCTTGAAATAGCATAGTCATGGAAAATTTGTTCTTCCTCTGCTTTGATATCCTCAGATACCTGTATCTTTTCCTTAGGAATTTTCCAACCTTATTACTGACTAGCAAAGAAGCATACAGAAGTGAGTGTGACAGCCTATGTAATTTAAAACACTTAATTAATCTATTATAGCATCCATTGAGTGATAGCATAATTTGGGCAATTTTAAGTGTGGCATAACCACCTAGTGAGTGGTTAAACTTCTACAGCGTAGCATGTCTGACATACAGTTTGGCAGCTGGAATTTACTCTGTAAAAAACCCCAAAAGATCCCTTGAAGAACTTCAGCTTAGAATGCTTTCTGAGCACAAAAACTGCTTATGGTACTTCAGTAAAGAAATCTTGGAGCCTGCAACCTATTGTTTCAAAATGTTTGAAATTGTTATGGCTCCGCATACACTGGGAAAATGTTCTTTTAAACAAACAGTTTTGAGCCATTCCTCATTTTTCTTGACCCTGAGGTTAATATGTATTCTGAAAGTCCTTTAGAACAAGCTGAGGAGAATACTGAAGTTATGCTGGGGAAAATATTGTCTCAAGACTTTTTCAGAATTTTCTCTCTATTTTGTCAGAGCAGAGGACAAGTTCTCAATATTGGGTATGAGCTTTCCATTTTCTATACTGGTCCTATTACCATCATAGTTAAATAGTTTTCTGCTATCATTTAAGACTTGCTTAAGGCTATTTCACACTATTTTAACTGTTGAAAATTACTTAAGCGAGGGCTTTGCATCACTTTTGTTTCTGGGAGTGCCCATTCTTGGCAATTGAATAGAACCTTGAAGTAGGATAGCTATACAAACCTTATTGAATTTTGAATTCCAGCTTGCATAGCTATGTCACATTTGCTTTAATCCAGAGCAGCCACTTCATCTTCGACCTCTCAGCCCTGCTGCTCAAGGGAAACATACAAAATGCCTTCAGAAGATAATTCTGGAACTAAAATTCATAACTCTGCTGGGCACTAAAAACCATGGACTCAACAGAGACATTGGTTTTATGGCACATTATATTTTTTGCCACCCTAGGATAACCTTTCCATGCTGCACAGACAATAAATTACTTGTGTCTCTTTTGCTCTCCATCTCTCTGTCCCATAGGAGCAAACAAATGTATTGTCTTTTCCTTTGTAATATTTCTCTGCCTCATATTTATAAGCTATCTTATCTTTTAGTTAATTCAGTTTGTTTGATTAAATTAAAACTAGAGCAATTGTTCTCAACTTTTATTCCGTTTGAAAGACTGATATTTCTAGTTCAGGCTGGAGGAAAGTTTTAAATATCTGAAAGCTTGTCATTTTTCCTTAGAATATTTCATTTAGTCAACTAGAAGATAGCAACACTTATTATTATAAACTCTGCATATTTGTACTGTTAGAACACATGGCTAGAGTAGTACCACTTACTACACATTAACGTGATGATTATATACAACTAATTTCTCCCATTTGTTTCCAGGAGTTTTATAGTAGTTTGGTCTTTTAATAAACAATTTCGCCTGTCCAAACCCCTAGGTAGCTATGTTTTTGTATTTTTAATATCTTCTATTTATTATTCTTGTGTTATTGTACACGTAGTTTGTAAAACATTTTGAGACTGATCTGGCTGAGGAACGACGTGTGTCTGTCCTGTTTTTGTTTTCCAACAAAAATGGAAGCAACTAAAGGAACAAAATGCACTCAATCATGAATGTCCCTGTTTCCAAGATTAAACCCTCTCTAGAGAATTTGCTAATTTCTTGATGCTCAGTGACATCCTCTGAAAAGGTGGTAAACTTCAAGCTGTATCATCAGTAACTGAACTCTTCAATTTCTAATGCAGTCAATAGTGCTTTGATAAAGCTGGAAAATGCTGAAATGCTGACAGTTTCTAAGGTAAACCTTTAAATAGTGGTTGCCAGTACCAATACGTTTTAAAACCAAAAAAATATCACTCAGAAAAAAAATGCAATAAAATGATGTGTGCATTATCGCATACTCTTCACATCAGAGATTCCTCAGTGAAAAAAACCCGAAATAAATAGCATATGCTGTCTCTGCAGGTCTCAGACATCACAGGAGATTCTTCTGAATACACCCTCATGGTTTAGTGCTTATTCTTAGATGGGAGAAACAATGCCATAAATTCGAATCTTGCATCTGTCTCTGATTTTATAAAACTTCAGTAAAACAAATGAAAGAAAGCAAAGAAGGTACAGTATTTGGGCTCATGGCATTATGACATACCATCTGAGTACACAACACAAATAGCCTGCAGCATAGATCAACTTTATCTGTGGTCTTGTCATGTTTCATAAACTGGAGCAAAACTGGGCTTGGTCAGCATAAGATACAAAGCCTGTAAGAAAACTGTTCGTAATTCAGAAAGTGGTGCATGTGGTTCGGCTGTTTTTCAGTGTTCTTTCAAGATCTATAGAACATCTGATTACAATTAAAGGGGATAATTTTTTTCTCAGTGGAGGATGATATGAGAAGAAACCCAAATCTTTTCATTAATACCCTCCCCTTAGTGTTTTTTCTTTCTTTTTTCTTTTTATATTTAATTGGTTTTTTCAACATTTTTGCAAATGCTTCTGATGGTAATCACTGGTTTTTACTATTAAATATGATTGAACTCTTTTGAGCTTCAATCACCTCAAGAAATTTGGGTTTACATCTGGTTATTTTCTTTGTGTGACTAAACACCAGTACTGTCTTTTTTTGGTGTGTATGGGCCTACTTAGCAAAATTACAATTCAGAGACATAGATGTATGTTTTACAATAACTTCAGGAAGCTACTAATTTGTTGTAGGGTTTATTATTTCATATTTAAAATTTAAACTTAAACCCAGAACACTCTCAAGGCTAGTAGTTTTTGAACATGATGCTCATCTGCTACTGACCCTGTAGAACAGATTCAGTGTTATTTCAAAATGCTCTTTGTTGTGACAAGCACTTAATGATAGAAACACTACTGCCATAGTATTGGGCCTAGCTGGTCTACTGAGTAAAGTCCTGCTACAAATCCTTTAGCTACCCTTTTGTTTAATACAGAAACTGTGTATCATTTTTATTATATGATAGTATGTCATATTCCTAACCTAGACCCAAAGTAACAATAGAGTTGGATTTTTAGATTATTTTTATTTTTAATAATTAAATTCTTTTAATGGAATTGCATGTTTAAATGATATTTTCTGTTTAATTGATATTTTTATTTGCTCTTAAATATATCATGCTATTAAAAATAAACTTATTTTGCATATGTGCAATTAGAAAATTCTAAGGTTTTCATTAATTTTGTGAGATTTCAGTTGCACAATACTACAGTATTTGTCACACCAAAAGAAAAAGCTTAAATCCATCCTTGCCCTCCCTCCAGTAGAATTTAATAAAATTATGAATTTTCTTTCTTTATAGGTCAGTGAAATTATATTGTTTTGCGGTGTATATAAGTAAAGTTTAATCTTTGCTGGTGAAACCAAACCATTTTCTTAAAAATCCATTGTTGTAGAAACAGAGGATTAAGGCAGGTTGAAGCACTGACCTGTACAGGATCTCTCACCCTGTACAACATTAATAATGGATGTCACTACTTACTAGCCCTCAAGAGCCCCTTTAGAATATATCATATTTACTGGGAAACTTGAATAAAGGCAGATGCTGAAGAAAATGTGTTATATACAATCAGCCATAGTTTGTTTATTATTATAAATCCTGAATGAATCATGACTACTTCCAGGACTTTTACTGTCCTTCTTCCTAGCCTTTAGAAATACCTCTTACCCTCTATTTACAGTTTAGAGAAGTAGTCTAAATTTGGCATTTTTTAATGTTGGATTGAACAAAATTTTATTAATGCGATGTGTTTTATGTATGATTAGTTCATTCTAGGAGCTTTCTTAACAGGGTGATTTTAGTGGAAATGCCATCCTTTGGCAGCTTGCTAATTCCCTCATGGAATGGGCTTGCCATCCTTACATCCAAAACAGAGGATGTTGCTCTTCGGAGAAACAAATTCACACTCTTCAAAGAACAAAGCTTTAACTATCCCTGTGACCCAGTCGGTGGAATTAAGACACTTGGTTCCTTTGTGTTTTCCAGTTTCAGTGGAATGGTAAAATTGGGAACTAAGGATTTGGTTCCAGACTGTAGAGAACAGTTAGTCTGAAGGTTATGGAGTCTCCTGGTTTGTTCTTTACAGCCTGATTGAATTTTACTTATATTTTTTTCTTTCTCCTCCTTTCTTCTTTCCCCAGGTCTCTTTACCTCAATAATCTTGATTGCACATTTACTGCATTTGTTCAGTTCTTCCCTTCTCTGATCTATCCCTTCCTAAGTCATCTAATGTTGGACTTTTCCAGACTTGCTATCATTCCTGACACTTCTTTTTTAGTTCTGCTTAACTGGTTGTGCTTCAAGTCACTTGAACCAACTGACTTTATATGAGCTGAGGTCTCACTCAGTCCACCCATGCAAATAATTTCTTTATTTCAGTCTCTCACTCAGCTCATGGCATGGTAGTTCTTCTGTACCCTCTTTTGCTTTCTAGCAATAGTCCCACTGCCCTAGTGCTTAGTTCTCAGTCCTAGCCATCCTAATCAGTCAATCCAAGGCCTCTAACATAAATCAGGAGTTTTACTAATGCCTTTGCTATTTTTTCTTCCATTCTACTGCCACGCAGATCCTTCTCTCTCGAATTTACCATCTGTTAGTACTGCCTTTGGAGAGTGTAGGCAAGACAGTCTCTTTGTTCTCCCAAAATATGGGTTGGAATGTAGCAAAAAAAAGTGCCTTATGGGAGAAATATAGGAAGTCTTGGGATGGTGATCACTTTGTGCAAATGGCATCGTTCATTATTTCAGTTTTCAACTGTTATGTCTCTCCTGCCCTTGTTGTGACTACAATTTTCAAAACCTTTTTATCTTGGCCAGGTTTGGGTAAATTTTCCTATATTGTTGAAATTAAGTCCTAGTTCATATTATCTAAGATTAGCTTGGTTGGTAAGTGCATGGTGCTGATAATGCCAAGGTTGTGGGTTCAATCCCTGTATGAGCCATTCACTTAAGAGTTGGACTTGATGATCCTGGTCAGTCTCTTCCTGCTCAGAATATGCAGAGATTCTGTGATTAGGATTGAGACCCAAAAATATCCACAAAAGAAGTAAACAGAATTTTTTAAAAAGTAAAAGAATGTATTCTCCCCACCCACTTTCTTTTTGGGAGCAAATAATTAGTGTGAAACTACACCTGTTATAGTTTGCTTCAGTGTCATTTGAAGGTATCAAATTATTACTTGTACCTATGAAATATTCTTTGAATTGTTGAATTTACCTTTGAAGTTGTTTGAGTGGGTTTGCCAACTCTACTGTCTAGGATGGATTTATAATTTTTCGGAAAGCAAGGATCTACTGAATTAGTATTTTTATGGAAATTTTCTGCTTGAAAAAAATGGATAAGTTCTGCAGATCTCTACTTTAGTACTAGCAAAATAGTTTGATTTGAAAAACAGTAAAATGAATGTTGAGGAATATAGTAGCAGAGGAGAGAAGTATCTCCAAAACACTTTTACCAATACCTCAGTGGTGTCGGTCCCTTCCTGAAAAATGTGGAGTTCTACCATTACATCTCTCTGCAGGGGAATGAATCTGTATTTTTCTTTTTCTAAAAGAATGCTCTGGTGATGTAGGTTTTTGTAGATAGACTGATTTTGATCTTTTGTTCTGGAAATGTTTTGTACTGCATGAATTATACAGGGTGGATATGCATCATCAATTTGTTGGGTTTTTTTCTTAATGCTCTCTGCAACCCCAATTCCTCTATATCCTCTTCAGCCTTTTGCTTACTCTAAATATAGGCCAGCTGCATTGCCCTAACCTGGCTTTGGAGATCAAAATGGCTTTAGACTGCATTAAAATTGGTAGGAAAAGATTTCGGTTGAAATCCATTCTGAATCATGTTTAGAGCAGGTTGAGCAGTAATGTCTTTTTTGTTTTGTTTTGTTCTGATTCAATCACCATATAAGCAAATAGCTGATACAAAGTAGACTGGCATTAGCAGAAGAAACACCAAGCCAAATAACCTTTAGCCTCATGCATTGTCCTGGATAACACTTGATGAAATTTTCATCTTTTTACAGGTGGGAGCTGAAACAATCTTTCTTAATCTTCATGGGTTCCTTTCCATTGATTACAGGAGTTCATTTCATAGAGCTGTAATCTGGTTGCTTAGCTGGACAACAAAAATAAATTGCAGTTCCCACCATCTCAATCCTTAGCTCCAAAAAACACCATGTGGAAAATTGCTAGTGTCCATACTACATAATTAAGGTTTGAGGAGGGACAGAAATTTAGATTGCTTATGTCTGGCTGTAAAAATGCCTTGTAAGGCTTTGTCTATGCTTCAGATAATAATCAGCATCCAGAAACACTCTAATGTAATTAATAGGGATTCCATATGATAGACTTTACTAGACCTTTTCAGAAGTATCTAGCTGGTAGGATCTCATTCAAGATCTGATTTTTTAGATCTAACTGTGCAGATACCTTAATTATATTTTTTCAGTACGGCAGTGTTTATTAAAGATCATAGCTTTATATTATTGTGGACTGCAAGATATGAGATTAACTGTTTTTGTCTGTTGCACCTTAATTTGCACCTAACGTTAAAAAGAGCTACTTTCGGGTGTGTAGTGGAATTCAGTCACTGGCTGCTTTGTCTTAATTCTTGGATTTTCAAAAAGGATGCAACTGGAAGATGTGGCTGAGGAAAGACAGAAGCATATATATTCAAATTTAATTTATATCTAACTGCTCTTTTAAAAGACTGCTTGAATAATAAGCGCTGCAAACACTACGAGCATATAAATGAACATGGCCACCCATAACATGCAAAACTACATTGTCCCATAAATTTAAAAAATAATTTTTAAATTCTGTTGCTGTACAGCTCTTAACAGGTACTTATACAAAGGAGAATGTAGTTGGAAAAGTAAATTGGATCTCTACCACTGTTTACTCCTAATATCACATCTACTTAAAAGATATCCTCCTTGTTTTTTCATCACAGATGCAACACCAGCATATTATTCAGGATGATTTTATTTGCTACTGTCATATTTTTAAAGCCAGGATCTAGTGCCTAAGAGTTAGCATGTACAGACTAAACTTTCAGCCAGGTATTAATATTGCCTAATTAAGATACCTGTATTATTTCTCATATGCATAATCTTGACTTTGACATCTTTTCTATAATTCATTTTTCTAGACAATTTATGATTATATCATAAGAGTTCATTTTAAACTGATATTTTATAGAATATATTACAAAAGGACTTAGACCAGATATTCAGATATTTAGATTAGTCATTGTTATTAAAATTCCTATACATTCAAGTGGTCATTTTCCATTTTGATACTGAACACTGAAATTTTTTGGAGAATGCCGTTTGACCTTCTGATCTAGTGAACAGCTTGAGATTGGCAAACCACTGGATAAAACTAGCAAAACTTGTAAAATAAAACAGGAGTGGGAAAAGAAAATAATAATGTAAGTAAAGATGCAAAATAGTGTATTTTTTTTTTTAAATTAGTACGAATAAAATCATATAGCACAATATCACTTTGCTTTTAGATACTGTCAAACAGCATAAGCCTCTTAGAGTCCAAAAATAATGTTTTGTTTTGCTTTCATCTTTTTAGTTTAATATTGGAACTAAATAAAAAAATGTAGGACTTTATTTTTTAGCCAAAGAAGAGGAAAATAAAATACAGCCACCTCTGGGTAAATCCTCACGGTGGACAACAACAACAAAAGAAGATGCTTACACTTTTATCCCTTGTGGATTTCTTTTTAATATTTCAGAGCAATGAACATATGGCTGTTACTATCAGCACTGGTGTATTTGCGGCGATGCCTATCAACATCCACCAGAGAGCAGGGCAGCTCCAAAACCCACATCTTTTATGCTGTGGAAATTGATGGAGACAGCAACACAGCCAGCTTCTTGGCCAAACAACATGGAATGCAGTTCATTTCAAAGGTCAGCGCATATTTAAACTTGCTTCATTACTCCCACCTTTATGCTTGAGATTTTCATTTTTTTAAAATCAGTTTACCTAGAGGTTCCTTTAGAGACAGAAAAATGAAAGTGCTGAATCCTATTTTCATTTGGGGATATCAAGCTTTTTATCAAATTATAGAGGTGGCGTTTCAGAATATTTCATATCTGATCAGAAGGAAAATCCAAAAATAATTTTCTCTTTATTCAGGAGTCTTTCAGCCACTGGGACTGTTTTATTTATTACTTAATATTGTGCTCCAGTCAATCATTTTGAATTCAGACAGGAAAATGGAATTTTTATTTTTAAAAGGAAAAAATCCAGAGGAAAAATGCTATTGGAATAAAGCAGATTTTATTATTTTAAAAAATAAAAATATGTCTTCTCTTCCTCTGCTAACTGTTTTATTTACTTTTAATCACAGTGCATTAATATGGAGACATATATTAAACAAAGGATCTTACATAAAATCACATATTTGTTAATTACAGGGATTTTTTTCAGAGCATTTCTACAGCATTTATCACTGAGTTTGAGAAATTATGGCCTTTTAACACAATAAAGGAAAAATGTTTTTCTTCCTTTGGAATAGCATCTCAGTGCACATATTTTCTGTATATGTACTGTGTATATGTGTATAAACATGAAGTGTGTATTTACATTACATCTAGCTTTATTTTAACTTTCTGTTGAAAGACAGTTATTCCTGAGCTGTGTGTTAGTACCCTGGGACACAGCCCAAATAGAAGAAACACATCAATATCTTTCATTTACAGTTACTGCTTGGTAGAACTGGACATTTATACCAGTGGCACACTGTTAAATTTTCCTGTTGCTTCTAGTCTAGAAACATATTGCATCAGCTGAAGTAGATCGCAAATAAATTATAAAACTTTTAATATGTTAATCTGTAGCAGCCTCCATTCATTGACCTGAAAGTTCTTTGCCAATTTTAATGAATTAAGCCTTGAAGTGCTCCTTTTGCTTTTATCTCTACTGCTCAGATGTGAAAAGCAGAGGTAGAGTAAGTAAAACAATTTGTTCAAGATCTACACAGGAAGTCTGTGGCCCAGTGAGAAATGGAAAAAAGCATTTCTGAATTTTCATTTCTGTGCTATAGCTGTAAGAAATTATCCTAAGAGAGAAAATGTAATGAGCTTATGAAGGAGAGGCAGTGCATTACATGTACTTCAACAGCCACTATGGTCTACCCTAGGCATGGAAATCACTAAAGGACCCCCAGGAAAACTGCATCCAGTTTTCTGTTAGAATGACGATGACATGACCTTCCCAATGTGTTCCCCTTAGTGAGAGTTTATTAAAATTGCCACAGACTGTTGTATTGAGGATGTTAATAAAAAAACTCTTAACAAACAACACTGAGGTATAAGACAGTATTTCTTTAAAGGGTGTCTTCAATGACAGGGTTGCAAAAAAGGGTTTCTTCAGGGTTTGAGTAGCACGGAGGGACTTTGTACAAGGGGAACAGGTGACAGTTTCTGTTGCTATATAGTCAGGGCACTATTTATAGCTAGGTTGATGGGAAGATATTTGGTAGTATAACAGAGGCAGTCACACTGTATTCTTTATTCTGTAATATTTATCTAGGAAAACACCTTTTTTATTACAGTGATTATGAATAAGAGAAAGCAAAAGATGGAGAGAGAAATGCAGGAGACATAGGACGGGTTTTCCTCCTTTGAATTTCTGTTTTACAACCTGTTGTATAAGCAGCAGATACCTTTCTTAGCATTCTCATTTCAAATGTGGAAAAAAAAAGCTTCTGTGGTATTTAAAGCTTATGGTCTTTAAGCCATGAGGAGCACTGGTAAAGTATTACAGATTCAAATATGATTAAGCTTAATATTTTTTCAAACTTTTTGTTGGCTTCTAATAAGCTTACAGCATGTGCTATGTGATAAGACAAGATGATACTAAAATATTATTTGGAAAAATAAACCTGTAAAACATGATAAAACTTGTTGTGACAAAAATTCCTAGGTAGTCGGGAGTATTAGTATTGCAGTTAGGAGTTATGCTCCTATTTTAGGTTCCCATATGGCAAAGCATTTGAAACGCATACTTGAGTTCAATCCTTTTTCAGAAAAAAAAAATCCTAATCATGTGCCTAAGTTAAATGGGATCTAGACATATCCTTAAGTGCTTTACTGGATAAGGCTGGACTACTGAATAGGGCTTTTGGTGAAAAAACAGTTTTGTATGAGAAAAGTGACATCAAAGACTGAAAATGCTATCTTTTAAATATGCTACTGTCACCACAGGAAACAGACTCCTGTAGAAATGGTAATTATGTGTAACTGTGACATCCTTGCTTCAGCATGTTAGCTGCTATTTAGAGTTGCAGTTTAAAGGCCTAACTTCCCTTTGGCATCAGAGTTCAGTTTTACTATGATACAGTGGATAAAGGCAGTGAGTTAAGTGTGTTGCTTTGGAATTTTTTTCTCTCATTAAATGGTGTTACTTATTAATATGCGGATGCTTGGCAACAAAGTAGGAAAATTGCAAGTGTGAAAAAGGCTACCAATTAGGTATCACACTGGAATACACTCTTGAATGACATTTAGTGTATGAAATCCAAAATGGTAAACTTTTGACATTGGTTGCAATAGTATTTCATTTCACATTCTGTGCCAGCTCTAAAACTTAGCAATGAAAACAGTGTAGGTGAAGTTTTTTAAAACTTACTGTTATGATTTCTCTTAAATTTAAAACCACTGACTTAAAGTTTCTGTAAATCAAAACACTCATTACAAACTATGAAGATACCCCCAGCATGTAGGAGAGTCTCACCAGTTCAAACCTAATTAAAATATTTTGCAAAGAAATGCTTACTTTGGTTGTAAGTTTTGTATTTCTAGGTGATAGCAATGCACTTAGTAAAGATCAGAGAAGACAATAGGTATTAAATATAGTTATATATCAGAGGTATACATTAGAATCCAATGTCTGTTATGATTCTTTCACACTGTTGAAATTTGAGTCAGCCCAATGTCTTTGTTTTTATCACTATTGTAATGTAGACTGTACACAATTCTTGTCTCTATTGCAAAAATGACTTTTTATAGTACTGCTAGGTGGCAGAAATAGGGGATATGCTGCCAGCTGCTTCAGTTTCATTCTCATGTCCTTCCCCACTATTTAAGACAGAGGTTGTAGTGGAGAAACACTTTACAGCATTTCTCTAGACTCAGAGGGAAGGAGGTGGCAAAAGAATAAACCTTGAAAAGGTAGCGCCTGCACACCAACTGCAGCTCATCAAGAACAGTATTTTTTTTTTTTTGGACCTCAGTGAAGACAACAGAAAACTTCACACTGACTTTTAAGGTATTAGAAGAAGAAGAAATGTTTCAAGTAGAAGAAGAAATGTTTCTGTGTAAGGGTATCCGAGTAGCAAATATCACCAGTACTTAAACTGTGAGAGACACCTATGAAAACAAAGTGAAAAAACTGCAAATTTTATCTCCATCTTCTAGCCCTCCAAAGTGGTATTTTTGGTATCCTATTGTCTATTTTGTTCCTGTGTGGGTACGAAACCATGAAGAAACACTGGGGAAGCTATACCTAAAATCAGTTTATGCTCTGTTTATTTGAAGAAGCAAGGATCTTACACAAATAGTTTCAACTGGGAGCTATCTTAGCTGAGATTTTAAAATGAGCACAACTTCTCTTACGAAAGTCAGATAAAAGAAACACGTCATGATTATCTATGGGTGGATTTTTTTTTTAAAATTTGGATTAGTAGAAGGTTTATATAATGATGAATTTGAATCTCAGTGAAACTAGGAAAGCTGGAGAGTGATGGAAATGAAGTTTACTGATAATTATATTACTTATGCATGAATTGCTTAAAGCCCTCTGTTTAATTGCTGAACCAGTTTTGAAGATTTTGGTAGACACATATGCACATATGTATATATGTATGCACATAAGCGTAGTGCATAGATGAGTGTATGTTTGGACACACACTCCCTGTATATACTTATCAAAGTGTATAAATGCAGGTATGGTACAAATTTAATTTCCAACAAAGTTTCCTAGATATACTGGGTTTTTATTTTTCATCAGCAAAACTCTGAAAAGTATGATATAAAAGGTACATGACGTTTGAGTACTATATCTAAGAATTTGTTCTTGAAACACTGGGAACACCTGCAGTGAAGTTCAAGGTCTTGATATTCCTAACTTGTATAGAAACTCCAAGCAAGCCTTGGATTTAAAAAAATGAAGGTTTGAAATGAATTATTCTGATCTTGAGTCAAAAATTGATTGTATGTCTGTGTATATATATGTATTCAGAAGGTAAAGTCAAGCTGGGCAGCACACCCCACTTTTAATAAAAATGGGTTTAATACAGATACTTTCTAGAAATGAAAGCAGGAATGTTGAATGACATTTTGACTGTGGGCAAGGTTAGTTTCATATTTCTCTTCCTATTTTTTCTTTCTTCTCTTCTATTTTTTGTAATTACCCTTTCTCTTTGATTTTTTTTTTAATTTCCTTTTCCAGTCCAGAGAAGTTTTTGGTGGTTCCACGATCATTTCTGTGTCCCAAAGTCTGTATTTTCCTTATTAAGCTTCCCTAGATATTTTGCAAGCTGTAAGCAGAGCAGATATAACATAATGTTTCTCAGTGTATTTATTACTTTTATTTTATCATATATCCCTTCAATATTATTGTACCTTTAAAATTCAAAGTACACAAAATCTAAGGAAACTATGGAATTGCTTCTTGCTGAGCTGGATAGGGGTTTAATAGATCTCATTCGAGAATGACTGTTAGTTTACATGACCTCACTCTATGGGCAGTTTTTTTGAATCAGTTATTTCACTTCCAAGTTTTACAGCACACATTTCGCAGACTGTATTTTCTCAGAGTAAGTTGTGGGATGGGCATTTGTCCTCATTTCCCCCCCTACTCTACTGCTTTTATTTATATAGAAAGAATATCTTACATTTAAATTATTACTTTAAAATTGATTTTCTCCATATGCGGCTGATATACCAAGCTTTTTAAATGGGGAAAAAAAAGGTATTTGTTATGGGTTTTGATTATCAGTAGAGTTAATTCCTTTGCCTTGGCCTGATGTGCAAGAAAATCTAGGATTTTTTAGAAGGAGGAGGGTTCTGGAATTGTGACAGATACTTCTGTTAATCTTCTCTCTGCCATCCTGCAGAGCTACTGAAGTGTCCAGAAAGTCTTCTTGTCCCACTTTTGTCAAAGTGAGGAACAATCCTTCACTTTGAGACTTCACACTGAAGTCTAAAAGTAGTAGTGACTTGGGAAAAGCACAACTTGGGTGGTGCTGTTTGTTAACACAGCTGATGAATAAATGATGATTTGAAAAGACCATCAAGATTTTTAAGATGTACTACAGAATGAGCTTTTGTTGTTTTTCACTTGTTTACATATGTGATTATAGAATCATAGAATATCCTAAGTTGGAAGGGACACACAAGGATCATCAAAATACAACTCCTGGCCCCACACAGGACAGTCCCAAGAGTCACACCATGTGCCTGAGAGCATTGTCCAAACACTTGATGCTGTGACCACTTCCTTGGGGAGCCTTACAGTGCCTAAGTGCCCTCTGGGTGAAAAAGCTTTTCCTAATATCCAATCTATATGTTATAGCTGATGTTTTCTTTAGCATGGCAATTACTAATTCATCCTATCTTTGTTAAAAAAATGATACTTTCCTCAAATATTCTGCTTCTGAAGCAATGTATGTTTTCAAAGAAAGTCACATTAGTCTATCTATAACATAAAATTAATACCCTCTTCAGCCAGTTATTGCATCATTATTTGGTACAAGCGTAAAGTAGCAGCATCTGTTCTTCTAATCTCAGCTGAAAATTTTCTTGAATCTTTTGAGCGATGTGAGTTGTAAATTCAGAAGGACCGTACATCTTTCCAATGGTTTTATATTCAGTTGTGTATGTGACAACAGTTAATGTATTCACCCTTCTACCAGGTGAAGGCTCCTATGCTTGAGAAAGGCTTTACAAAAAGGCAGAGAATTATGAGCATTCATTAGTTATTACCAATTTATGCTAATACACAAGGAAAGTAATCATTTAATCGTTCTGATTGAAATGATGGGCATGATTCACAGGAGATGTAAATTGGCATAGCCCTATTTAAATCAATGAAACTATACTGATATGTGCCAGCTGAGAATCAGGTCCCTCATCTTTATTTGAATAATTTAATGGTAGGCTGACCAGACCGTTAGAGAATACAGTTAATAGAACAATCCTATATTGAAACTGGAATGTAATATTAGATGAAATTTTAAAATATTTTTCGTCTCTATTGCCCTGTTTAGTAGACAGGTCTTAGATCAAATTTAAACTTAGAAGTTGGTGGCATAATGGTACGTTTAGCAAACAACCACCATGTGGAAATAGAAAATATATTTTCTAATATATTTCCACATTACTGCCAAAACCACCCACTTCTTGATAACTTTTGAAAAAAAGTAAAAATACTCATTTTATCTCTGTGTTCTGTCTGTCCTTAATCTTACCTGGTCTGGTGTTAAAATAGTAACTACAGTGCAAAAGAAAGGTGAATGAATAAGTTAAAATCACTTTTATTCAGCTAGGTCTTACTAGTGAAAGAACGTTCCCCATGAAATATAATAATTTCAAATTCTGGATACCTGTCATTGTAAGGAAATAGTGTAAACACAAGTGCCAGAGGGTTTGGTTTGGTTTGGTTTGGTTTGGGGTTTTGTTTGTTTGGGGGTTTTTGTTTGTTTTTTAGTGTTTTGTTTTGGGGTTTTTTTAATGAAAATATGTTAAATAAAATTATGAAATTTCAAACTCTCCCTGGAACTACAACAAATGTTTCTACTCATTTCGTGTACCTCCGGGACTGTTGGTTGCAAAACTCTATAAATTTGCCAGATGCTTAGTACTGGGTTCCTGTCTTACATTTAATGCGTCACTATTTTTTTCCCTGAAAGGAGAAAGAAAGCCAAGATAAATCTGAATTTGGTTTCATTTAAAACTTATCAGTAAGCTAATATATGAATGTCTATTTTTTGGTGATTGCCAGAGGTGTTTAGCAAACTGATGTCAATACATTGTGTATGCATATATTACGTAGGTTCCATGTGTGTATGGCCTACATGCTGGGCCAAGTTATTTATTTCTGTCCTTTTACTGTGGAAGGTTCATGGTTTCTTAAGAACAGTTTAATTTTAAGAATTTTGATGTCAGGCATTTGAAGTTATACAGTTTCCTGCATCTTTTAAGTTGCTTTTAGAAGACAAAGTTGCGCTACTGAGATGCGGCTTAGTTTTGGGGCTGCATTGATAGGCTGTTTTACTTTGTAAGTTGATATAATGACACATTTAAGCTGTGGAACATGGATTTTAAGAGAGAAGTAAGACTACAAGGGGAAGAAAGGATTGTTTCACTTGAACGGTCATTGCAATGTTTTTTGTACTTCACTTAATTGTTTAACCATTACAATACTTTTTATTTGTGTAGCACACTTAGTTCAGTATTATAAAGGAAATTTGCACAGTGTTTTCTTCAAAATGAAATATCCCAGCAAAACAGAAATTAATCTTATAATGTAGAAATGTCTTTGGAAATTATACAATAAAAATAAAACATACTAGAAAAAAGAAAGTACCAAATATTAGGCAGAAATGTTAAATTTTGTCTGGTACATTTTTTTTAAAATTTTTTTTTTAGTTTTTACAGAATTTGCAGGGTTAGTGCATGATTGAGGTTGGAAGGAATCCCTGGAGGTCATCTGGTCCAATGCTCAAGCAGGGCCACATAGACTCAGTTGCCTGGGATGTTATATGGATGAATATCTCCAAGAATGGAGATTCCACAACCAGTCTGGGTTACCTGTGCCAGTGCTCAGTCATTGTCACGGTGAAAAGTGTCTCTTGGTGTTCAGGATGTGTGTGTTTCAGTTCAGTTCAAGATGCGTGTTCGTTGCTTCTCGTCCTGTCATGGGGCGCCGCTGAAAAGAGCCTGATCCCTTCTTTCCCATTTCCTCACTTCACACGTTCCCCCTGAGCCTTCTCTCCTCCAGGCTAAACAGTCCAAGCTCTTTCAGCCTTCTCTTGTAGGAAAAATACCCAGTCCCATCATCATCTTAGTGGCCCTTTACTAGATGCTGACCAGTAGCTCCACATCTCTCGTGTACTGAGGAGCCCAGAACTGCAGCACTCCAGGTGTGGCCTCACCAGTCTCCTCACCCAGAGTTCTCACTCTTTCTTCCTAATTCTCTTATTCTGACCAGCAAACCAAAGTTTCTTGGGTTTTTCTAGCTTTGGTTATCACAGCCATTCTGTGTATTGATAAGATCAATCATTTCAAGGCCACATTAATGCTTTAATAGCAAATTATGGAGAATAAAGTCCGTAAGTCCCGTTTGCTGCTGTGTATGGGGAGACAATGCTAATGAAAATACAAATCAAAGCAATTTTAAAGAGGAAATTTGGACAGTGGTGAGGAGAGGTTGCAGTGGTCTTGAGAGGATCATATGTCAGAAAAGTTAATGCTTCTTTGGAAATGTTGATTGAAATAATAGTATAAATGTGATGTAACATTCTGTTTAATATTAAACTACATTAAGCTAAGTGCAATTTACAATGATAAGATAGTTATTTTTCTTACTCCTTTGACTTGTGTACTCAGAGAGTTTTCTATATGTGGATTGCTCTTCCTTCCAATCACAAAGGTTTCCTACTGCAGTGTGACCTGTCAGAGTCTGTGTAGACAAAAAAGAAGCAACAGGCAAATGAAGATGTTGCAGGTAGAAGGGCATTAATAGGTAAGGATGAAAATATTTCAGCATCAACAGCCACAAAAGTTTTCTAGACAAAACATCTGGTAACAAATGTCATCTTCTACACCTTAAATCATCATCACCGTCATCCTCAATAAGGTTTTTTCAAGAACTTTCTTTGCTGTGCAAGATAACATCTGGGATTATCCAGCATTTCAGTGCCAGGGAAGAGGTGATTATGACATGAACACAAAATGTGAGTGTACTTGCAGGTATTACTACTTTTTCTCATGGACTGTGGTAACAACTGCTTTGCAGTAGGTGACACAGTGCCAGTGTGAATTGAGAGTTTGTCTCCAGAGATATATAGAGCATGTCTGTAGGTATGTAAGAAGAACAAGAAACCAAAGAACCAAGAAACATAAAAGGTTTTCCTTGGCATTGGTTTTCATATGCTGAAATCTTCCTGGAGAGTCTCAACTGGTTTCAGCATCACCTGAGAAAGCTGTTTTGCAGTCAGGATCAAAACTATGTTTGTCTTTTTTTAGCATATGTTAGCATCTTCAAAGATTTGCATCATTCCTGATCTGTGTTTCTAATTAGTGTGTGTGTCTGAGTGTGCGTACTGCAGCATGCACATGCACGCACACACAAGCAAACAAACACCTGTGCTCACTTTTACTTGCACTTCTTTTGGGGACTAGCACAGCTTTGTGTGCCCTCTCTACATGTGATTAAATATTAATTAGGCTTCTAATATAAGAAAGTGAGTTCACAGGCCCGAGTGCCACATAAATAATTCATGAGGTACCCGAAGGCTCAGCCCGAGAAGCTGATTGGCCACCTTGGATTTGTATAATTATGAAGTTTCATTATTAACAGTGGAAGCAGTGGAGAGATTTGCCTAGCTTGAGGGACTTTGAAAGCATAAGCTGTCTCATTAGGGAAAAAGGGAGTAAGGCATAATATGCAAACTTGTTAGTAAAAAAAAAAAGGAATAAAAATTAAGCATAGCTGTTCAATGGGAGTATTTTCTATGTATACATAAACATTTCTAAGTGTATAAAAAGACTGAAATTCGAATTGGTGGGGTCTATACTACACCTATTTAACAGTTTTATTTGTAAGAGGTCTTGGTTAAAAGCTTTTGTTCTCGGTATAAAACAATCTTTAATATTTTACAGAAAAATCCACAGGTAGCTTAATGGGTTCTGCAAAGTGAGAGGTACGGAGGTGAAAGAGAATGAACACAGTCCAGGGTTCTTGCTAGAATGTGTGTTGTGCATGCAATTAAATCTCAAGGTCAAACAATTTACAGACAATTACTTTTCTAACATCTCCAGAAATGCCTGCTTACACGTCTTTAATTTTAAATGATACTGATATTCCAATTCTCCCCAAAGGTTAATGCTGACTAAATCCAGCTGTGACCTGACACGATGCGACAGCACAGTGCCTAATTATCCTCTGGATAGTCATTTACTTTAAACCATTAAAGAAATAGGCTGAGAGGAAGATTTAGGACCCAGAAAAAATGTTAGCCTGACTTCTTTCTTCTTGAGGATGGGATGGGCTGAAAAATAAAAATAAAATCTTGCTAAATGTTAGCCATTTGCTTTGATGGCAGAAAATTGTTCATCCCACTCTGTTTTTTTTACAGGTTAAATTGCTAACTAGTTCATTTTATCCATTGCCTACGGCTGGCGCTAAATGTCAGTGACAAATTTTGTACTTGTCTTGAAGAATGAATTAAGTTATGCACAAAAGCTATAGTGCTTTTTTTTTAAGATGAGTGAATTGCAGAGAGGGAAAAAAAAGTTGCTCATTTGAAAAAGGATTATTTCGATTAAAGGCCTTTTCTATTGTAGTGGAAGACAGGTAGTGGTTTAAGATAATTCTGACAGTTACCTCCCACAGAGGCTGCAGTCCTTTACTAGAAATTTCTTTAAGAGCACTTGCGTCAGATTATGCACTATGATTGTTATTGTAAGACCATTTGTGACAGTAAAGGGGGGGGGACAATTACAGAAAATGGCAACTATTATTCATTAACTAAGGTAAAACTGGTCTTTCTTCAGTGAGGTCAGCATTCCATCACCTTCAGAAAACCTTTCTATGGTTTGTAGCAGTGGCAATTAAAAACCCCCTAAGGACTGTCTGCCAAATATTGGTGAGAAGGAACAGCTCATTCAGAAATTTATATTGAGAAGACTTGGCGCAGTCTTCACAATCCATCTGGTTTTCAGTTGTCTGGCTCTGGTAGCACCCCATCATCTCTGAGCGAATAAAGTACCTAGGAATGATTGTTACCGTCAGTGTTTGAAACTCTGTACTGGTTTACTATCCGTAAGCTTGGCCTAAGGGAGCTCTGCATGTTCGTATTTGATTTGATTTGATTTGATTTTCGTGTGCACTCTATCTGTTTATTGAAAATCTAAAGAGAGTTTAAAGTTAAGACTAGACTTTACAGCTACGTTTGTTACAGGGAGGCTTCATTAGATCTCTCACCCTGCTGAGGTGGCATAACTGATCCTCTGTTGTATATATAGTGCTTAATTTGGGCTATGGACAGTTAATACTACAGGGCAAAAATTATTTTTACTTTATTTTTTTGTATTATGGAAGTGCCTGGTATTTCCAACTGTAAGCAGAATACCATTGTGCTGTGCACTGTACAAAAATACAGATTTGAAGTAAATGTTTTTAGTGGCACCCACAGGTTTTGGCAGATACTTTTCTTCTCTCACTGTGTGCATAAATATTTTCACTGATACCAGCTGTAGAAAGTGATATGGTAAATGCTAATCTCAGTACAGTCATAGCAGTCACAAATGGAAGTTAGATGTGTAATTTCAAGTTGAAAGCTGAAATGAAAAATCTAGTGATTATGCACTACTGCCCTAAGCTACTTCCCTCTTTTTCTCCTCTACACTCATTCTTAGGCAAAGGGATAAGGTTTCCTCCCCAGGAGAAAGAAAAATACAGATTATCAGTTTTCTGGTGATAACAGTGCAACTCCTGAAGACAGTCTGGCTCTAAAAAGCAATACATGCTGGGATACATCTCACCTAACTTTGGATGTATAAAGCATAGATGAGCTAGTTATTTTTGCACCTATTCTATTGAGGAGAGAAACAGGTATGACCAGATGCATTCCATGTGATTTCAGGGTTCTATTTAGGATGAGATGAATTGTCCTCTGAAGCTGCTTGGTTCTTTCTGTTAACTTTAAAGAGAAATCCAACTTGGTTGCAGTTTTAGGTTCCCACATTTGGGCATCACACTAACGATGATTTTCCTATTCCTTAACTTTTCATCTCTGGCTTGCCTGATTGCTCTTGAAGAATTTATTTCCACTCCCTATGCATGGAATTGTGTCCCTCAAAAATTTTATAAAGTATATTTTAAGCTATTTCTTTGATGTATTATGGGATCTTTGGTCCCATATTTTTGCTTTTTTTTTTTTTTAGGATCTTGCATCACTTATGTAGTTTGCTTCTAAGTTTTGTACTTCACACATTCATTGCAGTGCGAGTAAGTGTTATAAGAGTGGTCTCACCAAAATTTTGCACATGGAGATACTCTTCCTTGCTTCCATTTCGTGGTATATGAAAATTTTTTTAGTGACAAAACACTACATGAAGAAATTAAATTACATGAAGAAATTAAATTATACTGAGATAGATATTTATAATTTCCTGTAATACTTCTTTTCAAAGAAAATGTTGGGGTTTTGCTTCCAGTTACCTCTTTTGTTGCATTAGACTATATAAATTACTGTGTTTGTAACCGTACATTTTGCAGACTGCAGCCCTTCAGCTAAGTGGTTGAGTTACCCTCAATCCACTGCTTATCATCCGACAGACCTCTCTGTATTCTGTTAGCTCAACTTCCTGAAAATGACCTCTAAAAATATTGTGATACATGGCCAACAACTGTTTCTTAACTGCTTATTTTGGCATTTATTTGACCCAGCATCGCATATTGATAATTTGATCTATCTGATGATTTAAAATCTTAATAAAGAAACTACTTCACCTGTCAGTGAGTCAGATTAGCTACAACTTAGTGGCTTACCCAAATTTAAACGTTTTACCTAAGCCGTGCAGGCAAGCAATTGAGTGAGAGAGGCATCTTCAGAGGGCAACCCATCTCACCAACTCCAATGGAAAAGCTGAACACCATTTAAATTAAGAAAGTGAACAAAAAAAAAAAAAGAAGTAAAACAAACAAACAAAAAAAGTCTTTTTATATGTAACTTCTACAGAAGACAAAGAGTGAAGGTGAAAACAGATCAATAGTAACAGATCAGTTGTATCCCACAGAAAGTGTGCAGACTGTAGAGTGGGCTCTTCGAACACTGCCATGTTTCTCTTTGCTGCCTTCTCAGTAGATCTTGGAAACTTATCTTATACTAACATTTGGATGGCAAAAATTACATGGGATGAATATCAATCTATTTGAAAGTGGGTTTCTATGTTTCCTGTTTTGTTTATTTGAGAAATAGGAGAATGTTTTTTATGAAAAGGTAACGTTTTTTAATATGTCAGATGTTATGTTCAGTTCCGTAGAGTAACAGAAACATTTCCGTTTCATATTTATTCTTAGAATAGAATCCTGGGAACTGTATCTTTTCCTTATGGCCTTTTCCCATGTCTTAATTATTGGATGGTCTGGTAAATTTTATCTTTTACTAAAGGTTGTAATTATATTCAGCTGAAACCTCCAGTTTGGGCTATAGAACATTTCTGCTGAATCTTATTATCAGTCCCAGGACAAATCTGTGCTGAATCATAGATTCTGATCCGTAGACCCTGCTTCTGGGAGAGAACTTTTAGGAGTGGGAAAAGACATACTCATTAAGAAAATATTTCATCACTGGTACAGCTGTAGTTTTGAGAACCATCTTCCCAGTAATATTATTTCATAAAATTAAGAAGAGCTGCGTGTGAATATGTTTTTGTTGCTAAATGACTTAAAATATTTGAAATATTTCCGGTGGATTAATTCCATCTAATTTTTGTAAGTGCTGGAGGAATATATGTTTAGTACTAAGAAGTACCGAATATACCTCTGTTTAATTTTGCTTTCCTTTTAAATCTAAATGCATAAGCTAATGTAAAATGTTCTGCTTTCACTAGTTCTGTATAGTCATTTACTCTGAGCATTTGGACTGAAATCAGTGGGAACTGTTGTGAAATAAGTTAAAACTTTCTGTGAAGGAGGAAAAGAAAATATTCTCCTCACAAACAATACCAAGATGCAAACAAGGTGTAAATATTTATATATTCTCGTTAAAATTTAACAGCTAATGAAGTGGGTACAATACAAGGAGGGTGGTGGTGAATAAAGCTCAAATTTCATATTAAACTCATTTCAGGGTATATATTTAATTTCTTTCCTGCAGTGCTACCCTTCACTTGTTGAATCCAAGTATCTGGTAACTTAGAGTATCAGCAATTTTGCTTCCTCTTTTTCTGTGAATATTTTTCTCTCAGTAATGAATTAATGGTACATCCAGGCTGAAGTAAATGGAGAAAGCAAAAATATCCCTTTGTTTGCAGAAGGAAAGAACAATACCCTGCCTACAGGCTCAGGTCCTGATGGCTGCTCCCAACACCCAGTGTGGCGGGACTGAGTCCACGGGATGAGCAGCATCAGGCGCTGGTCTCCCTCAGCTGAGCATGCACATTTGTGACAAAAAATGATTGTGAGAAAGACAAAGGATGCTGTGCTGTTTGTCTGGAGGGAGTCAATCTACTTGCTGCTGGCAGTAAGGTAGTAGAACTCGTACAATATGCAACCATAGAAAGATTAAAAGCCAATTACTGAGGTTGTTGCCTTAATGATCATTAATATGAAATAGATGGTGAAAACCTTGTACTCTGCTGCATCCCCATGCAACAATTTGTGAAATCTGCACTTCACAAATGTAGACTTGAATTCAAAATGGGGCATTTTCAATTTGAGTTAATAATAAAATCTTGTTAACATTTTACTGAAGAAAACTTTTCTGTGCATAAGAATTCCTCTTGTAGATTTTTAAAGTGCCATAGTGATTGGATATTGTGACAGACATTATAGGGTGGGGTTTTTTGTTTTGTTTTGGGTTTGTTTGTTTGTTTGGGTTTTTGGTTTGTTTATTTGTTTTTGCTTGGGTTTTTTTCTGAATATGAAATATTGTGATAAAAATCACTACCAACTGAAATTTATCTCTTGGTCATGTTGCCAAAAAGCTGTTCCAGCACTACTTTCTTCTTTCCTCCTTTTTAACATACATTTATCTTGATCTTTTATTAAGTGATGGTTTCAGTCACTTTCTAATTTTTTTTTTTCTGAATAATAATAATAATGTTTTACACTTTCAGAACATCTCTTGAGACTTGCTTGCCAGCCCACTTTCCCTCAGGATAGCCCAGGGCCCATTTGGAAAAGTTGTATCTATTCTGGATCTTCTAAGGAAAGTTAACCCATAGTGTGCCCTTAGTGTATGACCCATTCCAAAATAATATCCAGTAATTCTCAGGTCCAAAGTCACACCCAAGCCTAGAGTAATCTTAAACCTAAGCCTTTATTGTTCCATGATGTAAGGATCCATGATTCTGGGTAGGTTCTTTCACAATGAGAGATAATTCCATTTTATTTCTAGTAGAAATTATTTTTTTTATTCTTACTTTTTTTTTTAAATTGTGTTACATAGATTTGCATGTCTCAGATGCATGCCACTGAAAAAAATAACATGAAGTATATTTAGAAATTGTTGGTTTGCTCCTTTTTTTGCTGAAAGATGATGAAAAGGGAGCAATCATCACTTTATAAGGTTTTTTTTCCCCTGTTATTTCAAATTCACTGTGTCCAGGAAAGCACACATTTGGATGTTTGTCAGAGATTTTTAAGTTGTAGTAGAAGCAGTGTACAAGCAAGAACAAAGTCAGATTAGTTTATTTTTGTTTTTTTAAATACTGTCTCGGCATGTGAAATGTTCTGAAGCTAAGGGCATTGCATAAATAGAAACTGTATTATGCTATCGTGTTTATCAAATGCTCTTCATCTACTGCACCACCCCCATAAATCCACCAAAGCTGTTATTATTCAGGGGTGGGAAGGTGGGGAGAATGGAGTGAAAGCTACAGAATGATTTAACACTGTGGGAACTTAATCAATAAGACTGTTGCAGCAAACTCCCAGGAAAGAGTGTTGTTTTCCATCCAGATGATAATGAGGCAGACCAGCAGCAACCTCTGGAGGAGGAATGCTGGAGCACTGAATATGTGGTACAGCTTTGCTAGTTGCTAATTAATAGTTTGAGGCCAGACACCTTTTTGCCGTCCTGTTTCTTTCTGGCTTGTCCCACATACCTCTTTCACTATTGGGGTCAGTCTGTGCTAACTTAGATTCTGGAAACCAAATTTAACAACATTACTAAAAATCTAAGTTTATCTTTCTTCTTTCTCCTTTGTTCTTGGCGTTATTAGTACATTTTGCATGGCTGTATAGCATGTAATCCTTCCTTACACTGCAAAAATTGTATTTTCTTATTCCTTGTGCCTTGTATTCTAAATTGAGACAGCTGAAATTATTTTGGTGTTTGACACCTGTGGTCAGACTGGAAAATATCAACAAAAGCCAAGCTGAATAAAAGTTTAGCCTAACTAATATCTGTAATGTGCAAATTCTAGTTTTAGGTGGTGCTAGCTTGAAGAGGTTGGGAATGCTTGTTTGGTGGTACTTAAGCTCAGTATTGATTTTTCTCACTTTTATCTGGAGTCCAAAACAGAACAGGGATCCACTTTAACAAAGCTAAAGCTCTGTCTGAATGATGCCATTATATCTGTATCTTTGCAACACATGTAAGAAGTAGAGAGAAAGCAAGTATTTCTTCCACTGCCAGGGAAGAATTCAGGCAATGGAAAATGAAACAGTGAGGTCAAAGTTGGCCGTAAAGTAGATGGCCATAATACAATGTTGGACACGGCAGTCTGGTAGTGCATTGAATCCAGGTTTTTGAAGCATATTTAATGGGAACATCTAAAAGCATGTTATAGGTAAGAGTGAATTAATGCACTGTTTTGCTAAAACATGGGTAAAACCTGCTACATTCACTAGGAAATAAGAGACGACATTTGTTTTAACATAGTGAAAATATGAATAGCAGTCAGCAGCAGTCCTTCCAGGTTTCCAGTCTAGTAGCATCACTTCTACACCACCATATTTCTCTAAGATTATTTATTTCAAGATACTTGAAAGCTTTTCTTAAAATGTTTTCATAAACGACACTTGCCATAATTAATCAATGCTAAGAACAGAACATATTAATTAAGTTCTTTTTATTGATGATGCATAATAGCTTTTGTTGCATTTAGTTTTGGTTTACATAATATTTTTTCTAATTATTTTGTTTTCCTGACTCTTGATTGTCTCATCTTTTTGCTAAGCTTGGCACAACTCTTGTAGTCATCCAAAGCACCAGAATGATAGCAGAGGAAGCAGTGGAGTAACTGTACCTGTATGGTAATATATTTTTCCAAGCTTCACAACAAAGGGCCATTGAGACTAAAAATGCTCGTTTGATTTTTGCTGATCTGAGAGGTCTGTGCCATCTTCGATACTTTGCCACAGCAGATCAAGATTTATATAAAAAATATTGCATTAACTAGAACTTTCTAGTGCTAAACATTTTTTTAAAAATGGTATTTAGATTTTGAAGAGGTAATGCAGATAAGTTTTTGGCATTGAATTTTAAAAAACCTAAAACTAAAATCACTTAATCTACTAATGAGTGAAGTGAATCGCACTCCGCATTTATGTGGGTTCAAAAATATTTCTGTTTTACCTAGAAATTCAACTGATGTATGCCAAATTACCTAGAAAACTTGATTTGGATACAGAGATCCTGCAGAAATTAGGCATTCATTTCCCTAGGCAACTTTCATTTCTTGAGCCTAAAAATAGCACGTTCACAGTATAATTTGTAATTAATAAATCCAACTGGTATTTAGAGACTACTGACAATTCCATCGATAGTATTTTTTTCTGTAGCATTCCTCTCTGTCCCTCAGTAGCAGAATTGCTGTTGGTCTCGTGCTTTCATAGTAAGATGTTTTGGGCAGAGACCTTTGTTTGAGTCAGTGTCTGGGGTAGCACCTACTGCTTTGGTTTCTCAGGTCAGAACTGACATTGTAAGAGACAAATATGCCATTAGTAGGTTATTTAGTACTTTAAGTGTCTGTCATCTCATTGTTTGATGCTTGTTCTCATCAGTGACTTAAGCTGCAAAAAAGTTTGATATCACATTTTTATGGGAGGGTTGAGTAACACTTTTCACAAAATAGAAGATATCTTCATAACAGAAAGGAAACAGCAATGTTTTATTCATTGGTACACTGAAAATTATAGTGCAAATACAGATTTAATTTGGATTTCAGCACAGGGCTTTCACAATAGCACATGGGCAGAAATAGTGGACACCAGATCAAGAGTCATGCCTAGTAGGAACTACAAACAATATGTGCACGAGCACATGTGCACACAAATACACACACAATTCCTAAGTACAGTCTTTGTCCTAAATAGATATCCATATATTTCTCATGATTTACAGTGATTTTTGTTTGCAAACGAATTGTACTTTCATTTTCTTTTGTGCTTTGACAGGATATAATTATTTCTGAAATATATAATAGGATCAAAGCATATTTCATTATTAAAGAAATTATTGCATTATGTTAGTGCCCTCCTGAATGTATGAAAATGTTAATCCAGTTTTGTCATATTTTTTCAAATGAGCAGTTTTTTCTTATGAAAATTTTGTGAAATTAATTGTTTGCTTTCTCCCAACCTCTGAGGGGTCTATAGCTTCAGAAGATATCAGATAAAGCATGGTGACATATAATGAGAGCAAGATTTAGCTATTAAACTTCCTTTGACTCACTTTAAATATTGATTAGAGAAACACTTCTGGGCAAATATTTATATTGAGCAATAATATAATTCAGTGATTTTTAAATTTTTTTTTTTACTTTCTGAATATCATTATGTCTTCAGTAATTTAGCGTAGAAAAATACATTGTTAGCCATGGGTTATATGAAAAAGTCCTAGAGAGATGAGACCAAGAAAGAAGAGTAAAATTTTCCAGCAGTAAACCATCATTCATGAGATGCAGAGATACTCTCTGTTGCATAGCTTATATCTAGCCTTTCCCAGGGTTTAGGACTCTTATACCTGGGATATTGGCTTCAAGCAATTTCTTATATAAAGCTAATGTTCTGACAGATGCTAATGAAACCATGCTGTTTCTAGATAAAGCTGATATTGCATACATAGGTAGAAGAGGTAATTTCCTTAGTCACTTGCTTAATGAACTCAAGGAAGATGGAGGAAACTTCCTGCATCTGTGACTATCTCATAGATTTTATTAGTTTTTTTCAACGAGAATAGATTTCTTTGCATGTTTTTGTTTACTAGGTATATAACCATAACAGCTGAACCTACTTGTTGTGTAAATGAGTGATGTTCTCTTTGTACGGGAAAAAAAAAGCATGTAAAAAATTCTCAGAAAACATCTTGGAAGAGTCTAAGAAACATCAACATATTAGTGTTTTAAAATTTCTTCCAAATTTTTACTCAAACAGTGAAGAGTCCAACATGTGTGCCAAACGTAAAGGGACTGAGTGTGTATATTATACATAATATTTGAGTGTCGTCTCAGTGTGAAGGCTGTGTGTGTTGTTTAATGACTAGTTTTTGTTTCTTCAATTATGCTGAACCTTTGGTTAGTAAACACCCCAAACATTCACTGAAAGTTTGAGGTATCCAGGTTGCAGAGCACTGTGGACACTCCCCACCTCAAGGCAGCACTCTCAGCTCAGCTCAGCTGTCACATGCTGAATGTCTTGCTTGTCTTACTCGGTGTTGCTGGTCCAGTCTACGAACCAAATACTACAGGGTGGGCTAAAGAAGTAAATGCTTGCCATGGACTTGACAGGATATAAATCTTGACAGCAGTAGCTGAGGAGGGAAAGGAGGGTGTGAAGCCAGTTATCCAGATATATGTGGCATGTCCATTGATCCTTGCACCAAAGTTAGACCTCTGACGGGGAACATTTTTGCCTTATGTAGGAAAATCAATACAAATTTAACAGCCATTTGCATGTATTCCTATTATTCCAAGTCCTTACAAAGATAATTTTTACCTATAAGAAAAATGCTCCTTGGTCAGTTTCTCAGAGTTCATGTCTGTGCTGCTACCTAGATTTCAAACAAGCTGCTTTAATTTAGAACTACAGGGTTTGGTCTATTGCCTGTAAATACTTTATGAAATAGTCAAATCAGTTTTATCTTGTTTGAGGTTGTAATACCTCAGTAACGACTGTATTATGAATGTATGCCATGACAAAAACCTGGCTCTGTATTGAAATGACATCCATATGTCCATATTTCAGTGCAATTGGTTTTTGCAAAGTTTCATCTGAATTTTGAACTAATGTTTAATAGTTAATTTTAGATTGTATTAAAATAACAAATTTTTATTATCTTTGATTGCTAATGTGTAATATTGAGATTCCTTCGCCTAAATCTTACTTTCTCACTGAAATATAGTTTCTTATTGCTCTAATTCATATTGACCTCTGTCAAGTAAGAAGTAATGCTACTTATTCTTCAGTCCCATTTATTGAAAATGAGAGAAGTATGTACTGTTCTAATTGAGAGCCAGGACCAAAATCCATATAGTGGTTTATAACAGAGCGGATAGAGATGTTCTAAATACTCTGTAATGAAAAACTCCCAAAAGGAAACTAGGTTTCAAAATCTTCAAGTGGTAAACTAAGTGAATAGGTGAATAAATGCTTGAGGTGCTTTTTGTCATCTCAAGGGATGCAAAACCATATTCTTAGATATATATGATCTGCCTGCTAAAATATGGAGGCAAGCCTGAAGTAATATTCTAGGACAGTACTTCCTGCTTTTGTCAATGAATGATCTGGCCTTAGGGATTAGTCCACAGTCTGGCTGAAGCAAGGGTTTTTCTCAAACCAATGAAGGTGTAATAAGCCAGAGGTGTGTGGGTGTGCAATAGCTGCAATTTAAAATTCTGAGGCTATACAGATATCTCAGGAAAAGCCCAACCTCTCTATGAAATGAAAAATATGGTTTTAATCTGTCTCATGAATGGCAGTGATTCTAATATAGTTCATCAAAGAAGGCACTTGACAACAAAGCAAGTGCATGTTAAATATGTTTCTAACTCAATATGGAGGTTCATGCTATCCCAGTGTAGCCAAATCAGTTTTTCTGATCATTCAGTTTGCAAGTTAATCTAAAGTATCATAAGAATTTTCTTTAGTGTATTATTGATTTCTGATTTTTCTATTTGAACTGCTTTTTCTTTCTGGTCAGATATTGTCCCAGGTTTCTATGAATGTAACGTTCTGAATATGATGGTGAGTAAAAGCATATCTAGTTCTAACAGATATCTTGCCATTTTTTTCCCTTCATGCTTTCTTTCAGTGTTTCTGACTTGCAACATTCCTGTAATTTTGTTCCTACAGCAAGTTATTTCTGTGTATATCTAGTCCGATAGATCTCTTTCATGTCCGATCGCATTTTTCTTATATCCAAAGTGACAGATTTTCAGAACTTCTGTAGTTTTGTAGTTTCAAAGCTTCTGTAGTTTCTGAGGTAGCCCTGGACTTATTATCTCCTTGGTTTCTTTTTTTGTTTTTGTAATTACATGGGCCAATATAATGTGAAAGTCAGGATGCTCATTTACTTAGTTCTTATTTTACATCTATTCCTTTTTGTGTTCAAAGGACCTTCCAATGTCCAGTATCCTCTTCTCCAGGCTAGTGGCATACTTAATTTAGGTCTCTCCTTCCAGCAGAGAAGCTGAACATTCTTCCCTATTGCTGTGGCATTTCATGTAAGCATAGATTTAAGTCTAGTTTTCCTCACATTTTCTTCTATAATTGCCGATCTGGACAGCATCCTTACTAACAGTGATTGTGTAATGTCTTTTTTCGGTTGTCTTGCTGATGCTATTGTCCTCATGTTTTTGGCCTTGTCTGTGTGAAACTGTAGCTGTGAAGGCCCTGCTACGCACTGTACTTCCTTAGTGTACCTAGTAGTGTGTAGTTGAGAATGACTGAATCTAGGATAACAAAACCACAGGCCTTTGTTGAATTCATAGATCCTTAAAAAAAAATGTAATTCCACAAGTAAAATGACATAAAATTCCACATATAACTGAGAAAATATCCCCGATGGAAAAGGAGATTTGTTAAAACTCTACTCATTGCAAATTCTCTGAAGATGTGTAGGACACCAGAATAAGGCTTAAACAGCACTTTCAGTAAGTAACAGCAAAAAATAGATATCTTAGAATAAAGACGTTAAGTGGTGGTGTTACTTCTTTTGATAGGATGACAGTCACGATGTTTTCAGTTGTTCTCACTTAAATCAGCCAAGACTAGTTGTATTAGAGAAATTCAGAGTATTCAATTCCATATGAATATAAACCACATGCTTTTTCTACGCATTTTCAAAGCAAAAATGGGAGTCTAAAAGTGTTTGGGAGTTATTTAAAGGCAAGCTTAAATATTGCATGTGTAGGGAGCTAGTTGAGTCCTTTCTCTGAGACCCTAATGGGTCTGGGACCTTGGACAGAAGACTTTGGAAAGTTGCTGACCAATCCGAATTCTCAATCATTTATTTTCCTAAGTGAGACCAGGAAGGTGCTCAGAGTGTGTAGGCAGTGCCCTGATGCAGTAGGTACAATAGAGGGTCTGCAGTGCTGTATAAAACACATTAGGCAGAACAGTATTTGGAGACCAAAGGAAGCACCACAACTGTAGCACTCCAAAAGGTAAAAAAACCAGGAAAAGTCTGCCATTTGAAAAAAATATTGCACGAATGGAACTGCATCGATTTTTAGTTTTCAAATTTCAGTATTTTCAGGCTCTCACAGGACATCCCATACTTGAGTGCTACCTCAGAGAACATCATTCACAGAATCAGTAGTGGAAAATGCAGTCAAAGATGACTAAACTGTCAGCTTGGAAGAAACAGGACATAGAGTGATTTACATCTGAACAAAAGCAATAACGAGATTCTGTAACATTAACACTACAGGAAAAATTGAAATGGTAGAAAAGAGAGGTTGTGCTATTTCATTCGAAGTGTATGTTAACTGTATATTGTTCACTAGACAAAAATATAATCTTTAATGGAATCTGGGAAAAAATCCCATCATAAAATTAAAATTTTGGCAATCCTTTAAATTAGTCTCTGGGTTCAAGTCTGGTCTCCATGGAGGTAGGGACCTGATTAGGGAAGACTGGAAACAAGTGCTAGGAGTAAGAAAACACAAACTCAGAGCACTCTAACCTGACTTGCTTTTCCAGTAGCCTTGTCTATGGTGAAATACGGACTGAAATTTTTAGTCATGCAGACTTTTTGTAAAGACTAATAAAAATCATTACTACTGAGTACATTAACGCCATTCTTTGTACTCTCTGCTGTTGTTGGGGTCTCAGACCTGAATGGGACTATGTTTATAGGTACTATGATAGTGCTGCTTAAATTATGAAAGAAAAATATGGTGATAAGAAGACAGAGATTAGAAACAGAAAGTCCGACGGAAAAATATGGTATCATGGGTATCATGCAAAAAACCATGTTAGACATAGCTGTTTCAGCCTGTTGCATATATCAGAGATGTTGAAGATCAAGTTGAAAGAAAGATTCATGTTGATACAGCTTGTAAAGATTCTTCCATGGGACCAGAGCTGGAATAGATTTGAAGCTAGTTCTGGGTTAAGACTCACATTTCCAAGACTGCCCTTTGGAAGCTACCCTAGGTAAAATCCAGTCATACATATAAGTTTATTTTCTCTTAGCACAGTAAATTTAACATCTGGTAATCACCCATATTGTAGTAGGCATGAATTCAAACATGTTATTAGATTTAATGTTCTGATTATCACCTTGAAATACATACACTGATGTTATGTAGTGGTTTAAAAAAGGGAATTAATCAGACTGTAATACACAGAGGATACAAATCAAAAAAGACCAACTCTGTCAGCTTTAGTTGCCCCTGAAATGTTTGTTGAACTACCTGTATATTTTACGCTTGGATGTGCTTCATGCTCAGATCAGAACTACTATATTCTGTGTTAACAGTAGTTTCCAAAAGAAATGTGTTTAGGTGTAACAATTTTGGATTAAATCTCTTTTAATTTCTCTCTTTGTTTGACAAACACACTCAGCAGACACACAGAAGTAAGGAAATGGAAAAATCCCCCAGTCCACAAACCAAAAGCCACAGACTGGGAGGAAATACTTGTCAGAACAGAGAAATTATCAGAAGTACTTAATTTCTTAGATTCTTGGTGAATCCTACAGAGTCATTTACAATTAAAATGAAGAAACTGTTAGAAGTTGTTTGGTTGTGGGGAAAAAAAATTCTGTAATTTCTTAGACTCCATTTTTGATTGCCTAAACCAACAACTTTTCCAGCCTCAGATCATTCAATAAAAAAGCACAACAATTTTGATCATTATTTTAATTAAATACAGAAAATAAGCATTGAAATAGCATAGCAACTTAGGGCTTTATTGCAGTGATTTTATAAGTTTCACCTGTAAGAGCTGGGGCCAGGATTTGGAGGTGGGGCTGTGCACTGACAGTGTCGAGAGTGCAGTGACAGCCAACCATACATGCCCATTGTTTTGCATCATTAGCACTGTAGTGAATCTCAGGAAAAAAAAAAAAAAAGAAAATGTCCAGTCTTTTTTATTACCTCACTTTTTTTTCTTTTTTATTTTTTCTTTATAAAGCACCTAATTTAGGCCACAGACAAAAAGAAAATGTATCTTGAATATGCATCACAGGTTCCAAAAATGAAAAGAAATTGGATTTGGATAGCACTTACTCAATAGACAGATATGATACATGGTAAGAAGGTGCACTGTCTGCCCTGTGATAGATTAAACTACTTTGTAGGAAAATTACTGTGAGCCAGTCACCACCACCACCGTGGCTAAATCTTTAATAAAATTCTCTTCCATATTCAAGAGCGAGGTATGAAGTACACAATAAGCAGAGTGGAGTAGAGTGCCATTTATCAAACCACAGCTAGGTCTGTAATCTCCTGCTTTATCCTTTTTTAGTACTTTATTTGTCTTTATTGTTGCAAGGAAGCACATTTACCCAGGGCAGTGGGCTTTTGGTGCTGATAAACCTTTTGTTTTAAATTCTACCTGTGGGGTTTTTTTTTCTTTTTTTTCTTTTTTTTTTCTCCCACTCTTTTTGTTTTCCTTCTTGATCAGGTAACCATCCGGTCACTCTATGGGAGTAATTAGTCTGTTTTGGTGGTCCCTGGCTTGTTACATATTCTTTCACCCTTCCTTGCCTGACCTGACCCTACCTCTCTTGTCTCTACGCTACAAAAAAAAAAAAAGGGAAAAAGAAATACTATAACATCTAAGACATTTTAAAAAGAATACTCACATCTGTGCAGAAGATGGTCTGAGGTGTATTGCATAATGCTTTTTTGAGGCTATTTGGCAAGATGGCAGTGTTGAAGCATGTAGCAGTTGGCCCCTGGGTGGCACTACATGGCTAGATCTGGGACCAACAAAAACATTTTTGGATAAAGGCAGAAAACATAATTGAAGCATTTTTCTTCTTAAAATTAAAGACTTTAACTAAATTTGTTGATGTTTGCTGAATTCAACACAACAGTATTATTAAACTGTGTTCCTCTAATTGAATGACATTCCAAAATGTTCCGTGTATCTTGACTACCTGGTAATATCTGGATCATTTTTGGGAATGCACTGATATTAAGTACAGCTTCAGTGGAAGGGTTCCTATGGGTAGAAGTATGTGACTAGAACTGCTTTGTGCTGCCTGAATATGCATACTACCAGTCTGTGCTGCAGCCCTGGGGGTGATTTTTTTAGTACTATTATAACCCTTTTTATTGTTTGAATAGCAGTTTTATGACAAAACATTTATATTCAGCCTGCCTTTGTACTTGACTGAAAGAGAGCAATCACTGAGAATGATAAGGCAACAATGGTAATGATAACTGCATTTATGGAGGCTTACAGAATTTAAACGGGCATGCAAAAATAGACTTACAATAGTGCTCTACCTGTATTTGAACTGGCTTGGGTATATTTCTTGTGCCTGGCCCATGTTTGATTGTTGATGGATATGTTGCATTTTCTCCCATTTTTCTCCCTTGTGTCATTTCTTCTGTACGAGTCTTACCTGTGTGTACATCAGGTTTATCGTAGCACTGAAAGATGTCCCTGTAAGATGGGGGAACATAGCCATTTTTCAAGATCCACATCCCTGAAATTATTGCTTAACTTACATATCAAGTTTTCAGAGTTTGTGGTATTATGATCTTGCATCAGAATGGTCATTACCTGCCTTTCAAGGTTCTACCTCTCAAGATAGGCAGTTCTTTCACTCTCCCTGAGAAGAAGTGAAGAATAGTTCTGGATATTGGAAAGCAATCCAAGAGTTTAAGAACAGTCCTGTTGCTCAAATATTTTTAAGCCAAATCAATTCTAATTTTTTCTTCCTTTGCTGTGAGGTTTTCTCTCCATTGAGGTTCACTCAGACACATCCACGTGCACACACACGCACATTTGTGTATTTCCTTAAATTTCTTGCTTATAGGAGAACACAAGAAAACAATGAGAAGGTTCATGGTGTTCTGGGAGGAGACAAATAGTACTTGGATCTCCAAATTCTCTATGAGGGGAACAGAATTATGCCAAAGTCTATGTATATTTTAGCATGGATTATGAAGAAAGGAGGTGTGCACTATACATTGTCCTAAAGATATTTTAAGGCTACGTCCAGCCACGCTGCTCACAGACTGCAAAGTAGACTTACCGGTGTTAGAAAATTTCTTACCAAGGAAGAGACTGCTCTCATGGAGTTAAAATGACAGATTCATCCTACTCATTTAGATATTATTTTTCAGTATCTTGAAATCATTTTGTCAGGAAGCCATTTTATATAAAAACGTCTTTCTATAAACCAAACCAATGTATATTTTTATAGAAGAGAATGACCATTTTAAAGACCTTTAAAGTTTTGAGCCATACATTTAGATTTTATTGTTCTTGAGAGGTGGGAGTCTCAGTACAGCTCAATATCTTTCATACTATAGTTTTCCTATTATATAGTTTTACTTCTTTCTTTACCTGTATTTCAGTTTTTCTGTACTTACCCATTCATTAGAAGTTTACAGTACCTGACAGCTGGGTGGCAAAAAATTGTGAAAACTAAGTGACTAAAAATGTAAAAAAAAAAAAAATTAAAAATTACTTGTTAAAACCATAAGATATCCTTTATTTTATTTGTGTGTTGTCAGAAGCTCACTGACTACACTCCATTTTTTAATGTAGGTATATGATCATTGCATGTTAACCTCTTCATATGTTTCTGTCTGCACTAGTTAGGTTTTAAATATATTTAAATTAATAATTCAAATTCTCTTTTGCAAATGAAATATAAGTAATGCAAACATTAACTTGCTTTGCCTTATAGTATTTTGGAATGCTGCATTCAAAGATACGTCATTTTCTACTAAATGTCTTTCTAATACTTCTGTGCAAATGATACCTTTTCCCCAGGCCCAGCTACTTAGTGGATATTATTGAACAAATGTCTTTTATAGGATCGAAAAAAGTGTGGCATTATGTGAAAGAAATTTTTGAAAATGTGCATGGACTATTTCGGAATATGCTTAGTGAATATTAAGCAAACACCTGAAGTTCCTGTGCTGCTGCCTAGAACCAGCACTTCATTACCTATTACGTGCAGTGACTTTGAATTTTTTATTAGGTACTGGTCTCTTAGCCTGTAAGGCTTGTGCATGATGTCTATGAGAGCAATTTCCAGCAGAGCGAAGCCTTATCACAGATCCACCGAAAAGGTAAGGATATTTTTTAATTTTTAGTTCACATGCTGAACAGCTGCCTGCTGAACAGCTGCCCACGGAGCAGGAAAGAAATTTGGTTTAAGGGTTGATTATACACGTCTTACTCATATACAGTAAGTCCAGAAATAGGCATGATGAACTTCAGATAAACCCAGAATATGCAAATGGAGAGTACAATACCAGAATATTTACCCCCTAATTTTGTGCTCCACTACATTTTTAGTGCATTTCTTTTCAGGTTGGTGGGGACATAAGAGAAAGGCTTATATATACTTCTCATTTATTTAGTTTCTCTCAAATCTGTAGTGTTAATATTTTAAAAAGCAAAGTTGAACTGTGAATCTGGCAGGTAACGTATTTAAAAGAATTAATCATTGCTATTGGAATTCCTCATATTTGCTACGGATGTTAACAAATATTAATGAGTATTAAGAAAAGAAACAGCAAAGCAGGAGGAAATGATAAAAAATCAAGAAAGGCAGCTAGTAAGAATGAGAGGGGAAAAGGCACAACAGTAAAGCTAGAGGTAGTGAAGGAATGCACTGATTACTTTTTTCTCTGAAAATGTCTTAAATGGACTTTTGAGAGTGATGGACCTTATTACAATGGATCATGAGTGGTAAGTTCTAAGACTATTAGTTTGAGGAATTCAAATCAAGTAATTTAGGGGTAAACAGGTCATAAGAAAGCATTCAGAATGTGGTGATACACTGATTTTTTACACTGATGATTAAGAGAACAGAATCTGGTAAAAGAATAGAAGGAGTGACAGACTCGGAAACCCAAGACCAACAGGGACCTTCTTGGTCTCCAATCTTCTCATATTAGCATCATAAAGTTAGCAAAGTCCATCTTAGAAGTTTTTGCTTTTCCTGATAGAAATCTTCTCTTGGACTTTCTTTTAGAAACTTATTTACTTTTTGCAATCTATTTTTTTCATTTCCAATTTATAAATAACTCTTGTGCCAAAATTTGCATCTTGACTGGTAACTGTATTTCAGCCTGATATTTTACTTTTCAGAACAACTAATTTCCATTTCTTCTTTAGCCAATCCTTATCCACCTTTCAATTTCACTGCTTGCCTAAGTGTTTTCAGCTTTAACTAACCTTTTCACATGTGGTGTTTTATGAAATACCTTGCTAAAATCCAGATGGATATTTCCTCAAGCACATCAGTTATCTTATTAAAAGAAAGCTATTGGTTTAGTCTTCCTGCAGTTAGTATATGTTGTATTCTAAAGCTGGAAATGTCTCCTTTTCTTGATCATATGAAAACAGAGCTGTTAGTGATAGTGCAATGAAATCATTACTCATGCAAAGGGAAAGCTTTGTCATCCACATTTTCTGAACAGTGAATTTGGGTCATGCTATTTAAAAAATGTTTTCTTGAAAGCAGTCTGTTTTTGATAATGGGGCCTTAATCCATTCCCCAATCAGACTGAGCATGCATATCATGACAAATCTTTCCTCCATTAAAATCGTTTGCTATCCTAAAATGAATTAGCTGAATCAATAAACTCTTCCCAAGGTTTCCCTGAGGAGACAGGAGCAGCTGCTAGAGCAGCAAGTGCTGCCTGAACAGTCAGACACCAAGGCAATGAGGCCACCACTGGTGTCACCAGGGAGCAGGAAGCAGACCCTTGTAGGGAACTGGAGGAGAGGATTACTCATGGGTGCCATAGTTTTGCTGAGGCAAAACCAAGAATCAGATATGACTGTCAGAACTGGCAAAGCTGTGCAATCCTGGAAATATGGAATAGTAACACAAACACCAAGACAGCAAGGTAAGAAAGAATGTAGCTGTTGTTTCCGATGTGTCATGTTCCTCTAACTACTTGAACTTCTTGAACAGCTGTGTGGAGACTTATCTTCAATTAATTAATTAGATTAATATGTTCTCAATGCTAGTTTGAGGTAAAATTTCTTACTATTTGGTTTCTTCTGCTTGATAGATATCACAATATGTAATAATGAAGATATTTAATAATGGGCATATTCTCCACCTTTTTCTGAAGACTATTTTCTTCTAAAGACCTGCAGTGCTGCAGAGAATAAGAAAAACAAGGTAAAAAAGAAAGAGTCAGACATAAGTTGAAAAATTGGAGCTGGATGCTTTCAATGGGCTTAGTTTACACAAATCAGCAGAGTAGAATTTCTGCAGAGAGGGTAAATATCCTGATTTTTTGAATTTTTTTTTTCTAAATTGAAGTAGAAAAGAAATAATGCCATGGAACAAGTATTTTTTCAATTGAAAAATATTATTGGCAGACTTGTATGGATTAATATTTTTCATCTTTTTCTAAAAAGTAAGTATTTTTTAAGGAAAGACTGCATGAACACACTGAGCTCTACAATTAAAATTTATTCTCAGCCTCAGAAGAGCTGATGGTAGAACTCGATTTGGAATTCTCCATCAAAATTATTTTTCAATAGAAATAATTCATGCTTTGAAATTAGAAGTGGCATTACTATGAGTCAACAGTAGAAGACCCCCCTAATTTAGTTTGAAAATGAATTCTTGACATTTTTGCAATTAGATAATTGCAAGTTTGAAAAGTGACATTTTTTTTGAAGTCTAACTTTAAAAACCCCCTCTGGTCATAATTATTAGCTAATTTGTACTAAAAATTGCAAAATCAATTTAAAAACATTTGGCGTGTTTTAAAAATACTGACTATATGTACATGAATTTTTCATGGTTTATAGGGTTTTTCCCTGATTATTTCAATAGAATGGTATTTTGAAATTTAAATTTATTTTTGTCTGTCTACCCCATTTCCTTGTGATGTTTGCTTGATGTACACTGCCAGCTGGTCTTTCAACACATCTCCTTAACCAGTGTATTTTAGTGTTTACATGAGACTTTAATTCAGTGAGCAGCTGAAGTAATTTCTGTTTGTATGGCAGGGGTACACACTTGTAGACAAGTTGCAGATTTGTGTATTGTGAAATGACTGAATATGGTTATGAAAATCTTGGTTGTTTGACTTATGATGGTTACTTTCATCGGCAAATAATATAAATTTCAGTATATGACACTGATTCCTTCTTATGCATTTTTTTTTCATTATCAAATTGAGGGTGCATTTAAATATCAAGGCTGTCTTGCTTTTCTTGGTAGTCATTTGAGCTGTTAGGATTGTACTTTTATAACAATTGAGTCCTTTCTTAAAACCTCTTTCTTTGTTCAGCACAACTTTAATGTGTTGAACATGTCTCCTTTCATCACAGCAGGGGCCACTGTGTATTTGCAGGAAAAACTAGTTCCATATTAGCAATGTGGAATCTGTTTGAGCTTGTTTGCATATGTTGATAGTGCCTTTTGTGATGGTAAGTGTTGAGGAATTCTGTCAGCAATAGTATTTTTTTTTGTCAATAGTTAATTCATATCCTGTAAATATGCTGTTCCCATTAAGCCTAAATGCTATTTTTATTGTCTATGAACATGGGATATGTTGATAATAGCATAAAAATAAACTCATCTGGAAATTAATGGTTGGGATCGATGACTGAAATGTCCACACTATAACTCACATTTTGCTGCTTAAAAGAGAATCTCCCATGGTTGCTGTGTTGAAAGCTTTTAGGATTGTTGTAATACGCGTGTAAGAGTTTATCCAGGGAGCTGGAGCTGTGAAAGCACTTGGGCTATGTGAGCGTCCACGTTGCGTACTAGAAGTTTGATAGATGGAGAACTTCAGTGGGAATCTATCACAGCAGGTCAGGTGCCAGGGCTCCTTCTGGAATGTCTGGTAAGGGAACTTGTGTGCTCCAGTGAAGATATATCAGGGAACTTTTAATCTGAGAATTTAAGTCAGGTTTAGGTAACAAAGTGCTCACCTTGGTTTGTCTGGTGTAGCTTTAGACACGTACGGAAGCACGATGCTAGGCGGCTTAGGAGTATTAGTGATAAAAACTTCCGTATTTATGTATATATATTTTTATGTCTTCACATTACATACCACTGTTTGATCCAAGTCCCACTTCAGATGCCTCACGTGATTTGTAAGTCTTACTCTTTCTTTCTTATTTTATCTAAATATGTGTGTTGATATAAATTATCACTTTAAATTACCTTTTTATTTATCATAATGGTAAATCTTGACTAGTTTAGTTATGAGTGGTCTGCTGGGCCCATTAGAGGATATAAAGATGAGAGTGAACAATTTTTTATTTCTGTAGAAAAATAAATTTTCTAATTTGCTTTTTTAATCCTGCCAAAACAAAGCCCCACTGCATTGTAGCCACACTACAATATCCTCTTGATTTCGTGGCATTTTAAAGATTGATCTTATTCTTATCTATAAAAAAAATAATAATTGATCTTAGACTCAATTTTGTCTGGGAAGGACAGGAATGAATATGCAGGGCTGCTGTTTGGAACCTACACAATTCTGTGCTAAAGACCAGCAAAGAAATAATTTACCTAGGAAGACTTTTTTTTAAGAAACCTGCCAGCAAGCTTTTCCCCTCCTATAGGGTTCACACTTAAACAGTTTGTAATGTTGACTTTTGGCTAACAATGTCTCTTTCTCTTTCTACGATGGAAAGAAACAGCTCGGTAATAAAAAACACTAATTTCTATGTCTTTCACATCCATGTCTGAGAAGACATGCAATTTATAGAAGAAAATCACAAAGCACATTATGAACTGCTTAAGAACTTCAAGAAAAAAACAACTTCTGGAAGAAAACATGAAAAAACTATATAGGGACTAATATTTTTTCAGAAGCTTAGACATGGTATTTCCTTTTTTTGAAATGGACACATAAAAATACATGAATGTCTGTGATATCTCATAGAAGAAGTTTTAAAACTGAATGACAATTTCCATCATGAAAACAGAAGGAAGTTTTTTGGTAAGGTCAAAAGAAGATGTGAATATTTCTTACATGGACTATTTGAAGGAAAGTCTGTGACTGCATCCAAACTGCTACTAACCTAAATACAAATTCACCTACACATTTGCTTCACAAAGCATGTGATTTAATCACATTAATAAAGTGTATTGGTGGGGAATTCTGAGGAAGTGGATATGAACTCGTCTTTCTCATAGCATGACTATATTACAGTCACTGGGCTTTGAAGTGTCTGTGCCTGATCTTTCTAATATATAGTTGGGATATGCTCATTTGAAGCGCAAGGTTCATAGCATGGGAAAAATATTCAAGAGATCAATTATTACTCCTGACTCACAATGTGTTCAAGCTGTCTTTATGACTTGTCACTGAGACAATAATTTGATTTGACAGGCAGATTGGATGTTATTAAAAGTAAAGGATTTCAGTTGCCTTACTGCACATGCAAGGTGTTACAAAGATCTTCGTGAAGAGAGCCAAAAGAACTGTGGCACTAGTGTGGTCTGCAGGCGAAGGAGTTGGAAAATTTCCCAGTTTTGTAATTGGGTGGTGAATTAATTGTATATAGTTGTCCACAGAGGGCATTAACTAACAAAATGCATCTCTCACATTATTAAAGTTGATACAATGCATCTTTTTCAAGGAAAAGAGGAATTAACAGTTTAGACTGAGGGCTCTGTCGTGTTACTGGTGTTATTATATTATTTTTTATTATCTAGTATGAAAAATTCATTACCATCTGGATCCCATTTTACTAGATACTGTATATTCATATAAACTAAAAGAAACCTATATAAAATTATGAAAACAAAAGAGGAAAAGATTGAAAACTAGATAGATACAGGAGACTAAAAGAAGCAAATCATGTATGATCGCAGCATGCTTTATAAGCTTTTTATGAATGAGTAAAGCGTAAGAGAATCTTATTTGGGATTCTCTGGAAATGTTCCTTGGGAAAAAAAAATCACCTCATTATTATTTTGCCAAATAAGGCGAGTACTGATCTGATCATGAGAACATGTAGAATTTAGTGATCCTTAACTGTACTCTCTTATGTCTGTTTCGTTATTTTGCAACTGGTGAAATTTGTACAAATGTGTGATCTCTTTTTATAGGAAGGGTTGCCTCTTTTATATAATCCCAATGAATTTAGGCATATCTAAAAGAGTTTTTTTTCAAACTTTTCGTGAATTATGTATTATTACTTACAAAATAAATTTATGAGGGGCCATCCACTCAGCGCCATACACTAAGGGCCTATGTTCTGGGCATTTTACAGCAGTCCAGTTTTGAAATACCTATTTTCAGACATTTAAGAGCAACAGTTTAGAAAATACGTGATTCATGAAAGTCCTTCTGTAAACATCCACTACCAGCTGGTAAACTATTTAAGCCTTTTAGGCTGCTCCTTTGAACTTTTAGAAATATGTATAGTAATAAGAAGTACCCATTACTAGGATTTTTAAATATGTTTTCTCCTGTTAAAGAATGTATTTCTATTGTGCTCTAATGTTAACCCTTAATGTGTTGTTTTTCTTTTTTTTTAAGAAGAGCAAATGTTAGTAAATGTACAGGTAAACTTACCAATTAATTACGTCTACATGTAATTAAGTAAATGTAAATTGCCATATGCTCAGTAAATTTCATAACCCTGAAGATAATAATTACCATACCTGGCTTATAATGGCCTTACTTTCAAAACAGGTGGGATGTTCTCTGCCTTTTTGGTTTTTTATTAGTGGTTTTTGGACAAATACTAAAAGCAGTTACAAAATGTTACTGAGAGCAAAACTTTGTTCAAATTTACCAGTGCAGACTTGAAAAACTGTAAGTTCCTTTCCTTGCAGGGAAGGGTAAACAAAGAACTGATTTTCTATCTGTCACATGCAGGCTACAAATCGGAAGGTGAGGCAATTAAAAAAGTTTCTTCAACTTTTGAATTGCACTTACATGAACCTTTACAAAAAAGAAGGAAAATGTTTAAGATATTGACACTGAAACTTCACTTTCTGAAAGATGCCATTTTTGTCTTATTCCATCAGACAATCCTACAATGTCTGAAGGGCAAATATATAAAAATGTGAGTGTGCTTAAAAAATAAAATTTAAAAAGGAGAGTGAAAGGAATTTTCTTAGAATTTAACCAGTCATAAAAGATGACTCATCAGACTCTGCATCCCAAACTGCTTTCATCTTTGTCTCTGAAATAGTCATTCTATGATTTCCCTTAGTCACTTCATGGTTATTAAATACTGAAATATTGTCAAATATGGTTTATACTCTTTATGTGTATTGATATTATTTTGTAAGCTGTATTATGAACACTGGGAATAGTCAGTTGTTTTTCTTGCTAAATTGGCATACACTACTCCATAAGTAGTTACCCTCTCTGAGAAGTAAAAATACAAATGCATAAAATACTATCAAATATAAAACAGTTTTTTAAACTGCTTGCCATTAGTGGCACTAAAGTCCTTTCAAAATACTGTGAAAACTTTCACAGATCTCCTTCTGCTAATGGTAATTACTATGGTTCTTATCAATGCAATTGATGGTAACAAGCAATTAGATTTTCCAAAGACTCGATCAAGGGAGAGTCATGGATATGCAGTATGCATTTAGGACTAAGGCTATTCAGCCTGAGTAAAACCTGCCTTCCTTTGGATTGGAAGCAGAGAGGAGGGAGCTGGAGCTGGTGGTCTAGTTTTGTTTTGTTTCACTTCTGAAGTGAAATGAAATAAAGAATAGCAGTTAAAAGGAATCTACTAGGGCGATTTTTGATATTTTCATTCCCACTAAAAATATTTGGTAACTTCTTTATAAAATCTGCTTAGAAGAACCCTTTGGAATATGTTCTACAAGCATTTAAAAAAAGAGATGGGATATTCATGTGAAAGACCTTTAATTCTTTACCTTCATCCTTCCTTATTCTCTTCACTTATGCTTTCCCCAGTTTTTAGATGGCAGTTTCTACCAATGTTGGTAATACAAAAACCAAACCAAACAAAAAAACCCAAACCACAACAACAATGACATCTACAACAAAAAAACACACAAGACAAACAAACAAAAACCCCACAACAAGCCCTGAATATCAACAGAAGATTTACAGAGGAATGCAATCAAGAACGATGTTGCAAATCAAGCCTAGAATCAGACCATCAAAAATTCAAAAACTTTCATCTATTTGCAATTACGATGGTAATTGCTATTTTAAAATGTTTTCCTTCTTCCAAAGAAACTCCATGTTGTTAGCTGAAATTCTAAGGATTTTAAATCACAGTGAATCTCTGTGCAGCTGATGAAGTCTAAATATTATAGGCAATCAAAACAACATATTATCTACATATTTCAGCTGATTAAAAAAAAAGTAGCTTTTAGAACTTCTTTAAGAAGTTATTTTACTATGTAGTTCTAGCTAATTACAACATATTTTTCAGACCAAAATACTAGCATTAGATATTTTAAAGCAAAATGTGATGGATTTTTAAGGAAATTGCACCTGAGGTCTTTGCTGTGTTATTTTAGTCTAAGCAATTATTCCTTTTCTTTCTGTTGTGAATCAGTTTTGCAATGAAGTCTTGGTTGTAAAAAACGTGTAACACGTAAAATTAAAGTTTCCTTAAAAATACTGTAATTTAAAGATTGATGTATCAACATTACATAATATGAGTGGAAGGTGTCCCTGCCCATGGCAGAGGGGTTGGAACTTGATGATCTTTACAGTCTTTTCAAACCCAGGCCATTCAATGGTTTTGTGATTCCACTGGGTGTTTTCTCTTAGCAACAGTTCATTAGTTGATGTCTGAAGAACAGACATAAAGGTAAAATTGCAAAATGTCTGTTTGATCAATACCCAGCAAATTTGCAGAACTTGTTTTGAAGAAATATTTAGGAAAAAAGCAAATTAATATTTTTATAACAGTTGTTCTACACACACTAAGTCTGCATGAAGCAAATGCAAACGATTGGCAGGGCAGTGATGACACAGCACTGATACCACTGCAGTAGGATCAATGCTGGCAGAGCCCTGCGTGGAATTTTTTTGAAGCTGGAGGTAAGTTTTTAGAGCAGGATCCTGACTTACAGACCTTATTTACAGAACAGTCAGAACGAGCAACTTTATTAAAGTACTGAAGTTAAATTGACTAAGTTTTGTGCTTTGTTTGGGGTGTTGGTTGGTTGGTTGGTTTTGTTTGTTTTTTCCCTGAAGTGGAGCTGGATGGTGTCTGTAAGTTTAGGATGAAGGAAAGTCTTTAGACACCAAAATAACTGCTTAATTTTATTTTATATTGTTGGTATAAAATTGAGACTTTGATTAATCTGTTAAACACCTAATTTTGTACTCACTGATTCATACCATTGAGGCCAAGAACTTCATAAATATTTAGCATCTTTAGTAAGCTTGTGTGACACTTTGAGGCAAAATGAAGCCAATAACCTTAAAAAGAGAGCAAAAAGGGTTCACAGGTTGAAACCATGCAGTGTTGTTTAATCTGTAGTACTAAATTATTAAAGCCTTCAAGGAAGAGAAATCTCATATTATTGAAAGTATTTGGAAAAATGACTTTTCAGCATTAGAGTAAATTTGTTAAGTGTGTAAAGATGATTTTAATCAGGGCATGAAAGTCGGGGAGTTTGTACAAGTAAGCTAGTCTTGTGAATCATTGAAGAGGGTGACTTGGAACTTATTTTTATGATCTGGAGAATATAGGAAAGTTAGGGAGGAAAAAGCTGTCATGACCTTTTGAGTTTTAAGTATATGTTGCTTTTCTGAGTTCATGAGTATCTTACTTTCTTATAACTAAAAAGTGTGCTAGAAAAAAAAACCCTGAAAATATATTTGGATCACATTTATAATATGGCTACGTATTTAGAAACAGACCTCTCATACATCGTCTTATGCATTAGCAATAAAGGGATTTCAGCAAAGGTCTTTGGTTTGTAGGACCTTTAAACCTGAAATTAATTATGAAGGAGATACCACAGAGGTTTTTCCCTCTTACAAGATGCCTCTAAACCTGATACGACATGATACTATATGAATGAGAAAACAGTAATGATTTCAGATATAAAAAGCCTGAAAGTAAATCTGTAGTATTGCAACCATAGTTGGGACAAGCACCACTCATTTTATTCTATGGAATTCCTTAGCCGGCTGATAGATTAATCACTTTTGACAGTAACTCACTTTTTGACCTATGTGGCAAGGAGAATGTCACAGTAGTAGGAGAGGTTCTGTGATAATTGGAAAGTGAAGGAGACTTGGTGGTGCAGTAAGTTAGTGCATTAGCCTTTCCCCTCTGGAGACCTTGGTTCACATTCTGCCTTAGGGTCACTGGTGAAAATTCATGCTTTGGTACCCTACCTCTATTTGTACATACGACAAAAAAAGACCCCTATTTGGAAAAATGTTGTCTTTCTTCACTATAAAACACTGTATTGGCCAGGATCTTAGGGCCAATGTACAATGGTAGAGAACTTAAAAAGCTTTTATTCCTGCAATATGTGTCTGCCAAGATCACCTCCCCAAAGAAGCATTCAATCAACATATTACTAAAAGGAAAAAAAGAGAAAATCTTCTAAGTTGATATGCATGAAAATAATGCAAATAATGAAGGAAACTCATCTGCAGTATAAAAGCTGCAGTGATATTTTCCCCATTTCCATTTGGAATTAACTCCTGCTAATCTCTCTTGCACTGAAGTTATATTTATCTTAAACTGTTTTACTTGAACCTCCTTCTAAGATTTTCAAGTACCAGAGAAGTGCTATTTCATATGCAGTGGAGTGGAGCAGTGATGACATCCAGTGATTAATTAATTCAAAAAGTACACGTTCCCTAAAGGTATCCTGGGAACCACTTTCCCAGCCTCTTTAAAAGAAACATATTGCTTGCATTTACAGGTGGTAGTAAGCTGAATATAGATTGGTTATCAGTGATGTACTGCCTTTTATCACATCTGAAGTGCTTACTCTTATTGCCTTGTAACAAGGATGCTGCAACTAATTGTGCTTAATGATCCAATGCAAAGAGCCTGAATTTTGTATTATTAACTCCTCCTATGTTTATCTTTTCATCTCCTTCAAAATTTACAAGTTCCAAGTTACGTTAGGGATTTGAAGCAATGTGTGAACACCTTAACCTGAAAATCCCCACAAAAATGTTAGCTGTGTTTACAACTGTGCAAGAGCTTCCCTCTTTAAACATGAATTAAATATTCAGGATGGGTCCAGCCTGAGAACCTTGGTGACTAAAGCAGTCTGTTTAAGGATGCAAGAGGCATCAGGGAAGATCCACAATTTTATACCTTTCTTCCAGGCAAGAAGCAATAACAATTATGGCTCCATCTCTGGAGCAGATAACAAGAATTTTCAGCTAACCGCAGTACCCAATCTCTATCCCTTTTTGACAATAGTTTTCCTCTTACTTTAGGGAAACATGGAGTAGAGATTAAAACCTACTTTCTCTTTTTTTCCCTTCAATAATTACAAAAAAGATAGAGGGAGTAAACAGAAGAAGCAAAGGATTAAAGGAAAATACAGGACAGAGGACACTTGAACAGAAAGCAGAAGACAAGAACAGAGCTGCTTGGCTGATAAATCTTTTAACTGTGCTAGCCAAAGAAGGCCTGAGTAAGCAGCTATAAATGAAGAAATTTCGACTTTAATTGAAATTTATACTTTTAAGTGTACTAATTTCTAATAGGGTGATAGGAGCCTTCATTTGAGACCTTTTCTTTCCTTGCATAAAAAAAATTTCCAGAATTGTGAAAGCCTTTAAGTGGCTTCTATGGTAAGTAGACCCTAGATCTCCTTTAAGTGTCCTAGGTTTCTTTGAATAGCTAGGTTTCTTCAGTGGTAAGGTTTTGTTGTTGCTGGGGGGTTTTTGAGTGTTTTTTGATAATTTTGGGGTTTGAGTGGTTTTTTTTTTCCTAAACCAGATGGAGTTGATCGGAAGTCCTGAATAAGAAGGAGAAGCAAGAAAGGATTGAACTGTGATTTTTCCATACATTGTAATGTTCACATAAAGGAATAAACTAAGATAGGCTTTCTCTTGGTACGCCTGCATCTTGCCAGATCAGCAAATAGAGAACTATGAGTTGCAGGATGTAGGTAAATAAAAAAGCCTGAAATTGTCCTTCAACTGCTTAAGCAAGTTGGTCCAGAAAATTACTTTTAATTTTTTATTTTAATTGTATATCTGATGTCTTAAACCAAAAACCTTATGAATAATTTTCTTCCTAAATCAAAACACTGCCTTATAAATGGCAACATTTTCATCATTAGTTCACTTACGCTGTGTCACATTACAAGTGAGGTTCTAAAAGAAGTGAAAGATGGCTAATTTGATGAAGCTCTGCTGATGTTAAAGTTGCCGAAAGAGGAATAGTACAGTGTGCTTCTCCTGGAAGCCTGCATGAACCTCCCAATGAATTTTGTAAGACTGTTAGTTTTGCTTAGCCCTCTTTTCTCAGAAGCCAGATAGTATTTTTATTCAAATTTAAGTCTTCAATGGTCAACAGTGCTTCTCACTGATAAGTGGCTATTCATCCTGAGACAACTGAAATTTGTCTCTATTTGTTCCTATGCTCTCATAGATGTGTAGAATGCTTATTTTTAGAGGATCTTTTAGCTTTTGTTTTTAATTATGAAAAATAGAATGTAAAGGTAATGTAGCAGTTGCAATGAAGTGTTCAGATTTCTAGCTGTTAACAGAAGTGTGTGTACTTCTGGATTTGATATTGAGTTGAGAAAATAATCTGACAACTTATTTTTACACCACTTAAATATTGGTGTGGGGTTTTTTGTGAGTTTCAGTGTTGTTAGGTATGATGCACAGAAGCAGGGTGAGAAAGTGATTTCATGCTCTATTTCTCCAGATGAAGTTTTGTGCTTTGTTGACGAATACTGACATGTAAACCCAAATTGCAACTTCCCAGGTCTAACAATGGTATATTAAAAATTTGTTTACAGAAACCATAGGTGAACTTTTATAGGCCACACAAAACCTTTGAAATGAGTTGATATCTTATCCTGGCACAGGTTAGCTTGAAGAAAATTAGCCTTTCTTGGTCTTAAGACTTCTCAGGTGATGACTGGTTTCTATGTTTTTTAAATAGGTTGTTTGGTGCCATAATTTTTAATTATATTGAACCAAAAGAAAAGGAAAAAAAATGGTGACCATGTTAGGGTTTTATTTTAGAATGGAATTTCCTCGATTGTCTAAAAAAGTTTACAGTACTTGGCAGGATATAAAAGGACAAAGTTATCTAATCCATTAATATAAGGAATCATCAATACCTTTACTTTTGAGATCTCAAGAGTAACTCTGTTTTTGCTATTACTTAACCCAGAATTTTACCACATAACTGTTTTCGGGTTTGGTTTTGTGTTTGTGTGTTTATCGTAATATTCATGGCTCTATTCATGGCTCATGATCTCTTTGAGAACAGAGCAGATAGGAATGAAAACCTCTGCAGCCAGCCATCAGTCAGTGGTAGCCCAGCCTCAGACTTTAATCATTAGCTTACTGTAACTGGGCTCTTTACTGGGTTGATACTTTTTTTACATGCAATTTAAGAAAACATAGTTTAATTTGAAGTAAAACAAAGAAATAAATTGCATATTTTTACTAGGAAAAAACTTCTTTAAAAAAAGTTTCACCCAGCTTCACTCAAAAGTCATTTATGGCTGTGATTCTTGTTCCTACTTCATAATCTCAAAAAAGATTGTCACCTAATAATATAGTAAAGTATTGTATTAAGATGGTTGTCTGGTCAGATATATAATTTTGAGCTATTTCTAGTGTTTTATATTTATCTTTGTTTCCTAAGTTAGCTCTGTGAAGATGGAATTTGATTCCATTAAAAAAGTGAATACTGTGGGTTGTCTATTTAACCCCCAACTTTAGGGTATGAGAAAAAATGGTGGAGAATGAGAATAATTAGGTTATTAGTTTGATAATAGCATCAAAATATTTAATAATATATCAGATAACATTATCAAAATGTTTTTGTAGCTGCCTACATTCCTAATGAGAATTTCTGCAAAACAGTCATAATCAGTGGCTTATGATGAAGTATCTGAGGCTTCAGATGTTCTGTCCAACAAGCACTAATATCATAATAGTGTATAAGTAGGTTTACTAAATAGTTATAAATGTAATTATGGCACTCTGATATAAAATCGTTTCAGAGGCAAAGTTGTTTCAATCAACAATAATGGAATACTTCTGGATGAGGTAAAATGGCACTCTCTGTTCATTACAGAAACCAGCATAATGCAAATAAGAATATTAAACTTTAGCATGAAGATAATAATTTTATAGCCCCCTCCTCAGGCTCTGTTTTTTGTTGCTTGGAATGTAGAAATTAGGTAGCCGTAGGTGGGTAAGGCTTTGAGTTGACTTTTTCATCCTGCACCCTTGATAGACTTTGCGGCAAAATGTTCCCAGTCATAACTCTACATGACACTAGGGTTATAGCCTGATTATGTGACTACAGCCAGGTGCTGTGCACCTGACAGATTCCAAGAGGTATAGAAAAGGTGTTAAAGAAGTGTCTCAGTTTTGTGAAGTCTGTATTAGGAAGGAATTGGCTACCTCTGCAAGTATTTCTAACTCTGCTTTTCTCTAAACAAATCTTGAAGTTTGTCTTTCATGTATTTAGAACTTTTTAAAGGAATGATTCCTTCAAAATGACAGTGATTCCTGAAAGGATAAAAGCTTAAGAAAATACACAACATACTGAAATATGCACACATATTGTACTTCATCTTGCCTAGTTCTCCATGAAATGTCAAAAGAACCTCCTACTGTGATATGTCTGTGAGCTCTGCAAGACTGATTAAATTTCTATATAATGTCAATCGTTGCATCCTGTGAACCATAAATTATAAAATTTGTTTCTATTTTATCACTCCATAAAAAGGTTTAAAACTTTTCTTCTTATCTGATACAAAGAATAAACGGTGACTCATTTTATTTGTGACAATTTTGTGCACATGGAGAAAACAGAATGTAAGTGTGAAGTATATTCTTTATATATGTGTGTGAAAGGAATAGATTAAGAAAGCATTTACTACAATAAAGTATATAATATTATTATTTACTTCTCAATTTTGCAACATCCCAAAGTAAGGGAAGAAAATTAGATGCCCAAAGATGGATATGTTAAGGTTCCTTGAGAGCAGAACAGAGAATATTCAGGCTGTAAGAGGATGCAGTTTCCTCCCTTACACTTTTAACTAGTGGAATAGAGAAGTATAATCAGGAGATTGGTGTTAGAGAAGATTTGCTTTGTGACAGAAACTAGTGTTAAAAGGGCTCGTGGTCATTTCTCACACCACTTCAGAATGTGTGGTTTCTCTTCAGAGTCTCAACTTACACATTCAAATCGTATTCAATGTTTTTTGACCTTTTGGCACCACACACCAAGAGGCTCATGTGAGGAATCTGTTCCTCTTGAATTGCTGACTGTAGTTTAAGTCCATTGTTCAGAGATTTTCAGGATTATGAATTTCAAACTGAGACAAATGTAATAAAAATGCCTTTATTCTTATTCTCATCTCTGTCTCACACTCTGTCACTCTCTCTCACAGGGTTTTGTGCTGCAGCTCATCACCATTGCATCTGAGCGCTTTCCAAATAAAATAAATAACAGTAGCAAAGCCTCTAGTGAACATCATGGGGAACATCAACATTGAGAGGCAGGGCTTATAAATCTGCATGCAACACTGTATGAACGTGCTTAGATTGCTTCCAGACTGGAGCTGGCTTACATCCAGCTTCTTGAGTAAAGTGTACTTGAGTGACTCCAGGTCTATATTCTCTGTATGGGTTTTCATTTGAGTTGATGTCTCTTTCAGGGCAGGGATACAGTAGAAGGAAGGTGAAAGAGGAAAGAGTGTTTTTAACAACTTTGTGTTTATGATAACTGTGCACAAAATTTTTATTCAGATTGTTAGTCTCACAGCTATGAATATCCCTGTGATTTCTTATGTTGTTCCTCAAGAATAAGCATAAGTTTACTAACTTTTCTTATTGAAAAAAAATTGCAGCAGAATTAATTTTATTTTTTCATGTAAAACTACATGCTTCTATATTTTTTCAGTTTATTTTTGTAGTTTTTATATTTTATAGTTTCTTGTATCTTTAGTATTGTAGTTATCCTAAACAATATGCCATCAAATCAAGAGCAAATGTAAGTTGATCATAATGGAGTGAAAATATTACATTACTTTCAAAAATGTAGTATTAATTTTGAGAATGGATCATAAATGAAGCCTCTAGTAGAATTTTGCAAGATATAGTCTGTGGTAAAATGTATGAAGGAAAGTGAATTGCAAGAATTTTTAAATTTTAAGTGACAAGTATTGTAACAGCAAAATGTAAAGTAATCAGTTACAAAATTCCTAGGATCTGAGTCACATTAAACCAAGTGCAAGGAAAAAAAAGTAATTCAACCCCTTCCCCCCAGTGAAAACACGGTTAGATTGTAGGCATCATAGGGCAGATATTGTGGCTGATTTTCTGTATAACCTAGATGCGGTTTCTCATGAGGGGATTTCATTCCAGTCCATTCAGAGGTTGTCTTTATGAAACTGTGTCTTACAGCTGGCTACTTTGTCAAGAGCTGACAAAGAAATGGTTTGCTGAAACGTTTGAGCATCATCAAAAAGATACAGTAACAGTGAGCTATTTGGCAATAACCATTTTTCTCTAACTGTTGACAAAACCTCTGGAGTTTGGATAACTTCTGAAAGGTTAGGGAATGCAACTAGATTTTTGAGTGAAATCTGCAAGTGTAGAAATTGTGGTTCTAAAGTCAGAGGTATTGCTGAAATACTGTGCTTTGATTTTGGGCCTTCTGCTAGTTTTCTAGGGAAATACACTTTGTCCTGTGGGGAAGAAACAAGGGTATAGGACCATCCATGACTAAGCTGTTCTTCTAAAGTTCTCTTATTTTGGTACATTGTCATTTACTATATATTCTTTGCATTTCTTGCCTAACTCATGTAAAACTGAAAATGTTACCAGCTCTTGCAAAGTTACTAGTCATTTGCCAGCTATTTTTGAATCTGCAGGAAAAAAAAAGCCTCTGTTATATTTGGAAAATGTTCATTTTGTAATACATTGGTATGATTCTCTCAAGAGTGATTGTGACACAGCGGTTTTCCTGGAGAGGATTAGCATGATGCATATACAACAACTGAAAAATTAAGAGAAAGTTGTTGAGTTCCTAACCTTAGAGGAAAAGATAGAGGAATTTCAACCTCAGAACTCAAAGACTGCATAGATTTTTGCTGAGCTGAGTTTCGTAATTTCCATTCTTAAAGGATGCATTATTTACTTAAATAAGGAAGTGTCCATTACTGTTGTACATAAATTTGATGAGAATTTCATAAGCTAAATGAGCATGGCATACAGTTTTCTAGTTTTCCTGGTGTTGAGACAAATATAAAGACAGTATCTCTTAGTTTAAATTGCTAAAGGAATTAATGACTTGCGTTCTCTTCAATACCCAGAGATGAAAATATCATTAAAAGGGTTGTTTAGAAAGTGGAGAGTAATAGATCTGTTTTTATATGTAACACAGAAAATAAAAGAGAGATTTCAGTGATACCTTTAAAGCATTTAAAAGTAATTTGATTGGAATATGGCAAAAAATACCAAAATATCTATCTAAATACATATGTATTTTTCCCCAAAGGATTGGAAAGTTGAATAAAAGTCATTTTCTGAACCCAGTAAGCTATTCCTATATGTTCTATATAAGCCTTTGTAGAGAATATTTGGTAAGAGCATTTTAGGAGAAATCAAGGAAAATAGTATTTCTCCTGTACAACTTCTTTTTAATCATTAAAAATTATTTTGACGTCACAGGTTGATACTACATCTGATGAAGACTATGTAAGTTATTCAATTTGTTTGCAAATGTTTAGTTATGTTATTATTATATTTTGAGGATTATTTTTCCTAGGTATTACTTAAAATCCTATTTAATTTAATTTTATTTTTATTTTACCTGGAAAATTAGAGCAAAGTGGCTGTAGAGCTAACTAAAGACAGCAAAAGGGGGACATATGGACTTGGGTCTCATGAGCTGCTGCTGCTTTTGATATTACTCAAGAGGCAGAGTGGGTCTAGACTGACAGCTAGAAGAATGCAAAGGCTGAAGAGTTACGTCTTCTCCAAAAAACTTGCAATGACCCTTTGGCTGGATTTTGCAGAGGAGCAAGAAAGTGTGTAAGTAGGAAGGAAAGAAGAGATTAATAGCACTTTATCAGAGTTCTTGGCAGAACTGAGCCTCTAGAGTGTCAGCTAAAAGGGAGAACAGAGAGGATATATCAGTAAACTTACTAAAACTTAAATTTTTTGCTATTTTTCAAGTGTTAGGATCCACTCTAGAAGCTTAAAGAATTGATCAGAATTTTTAAGTTTTTGTTTGCTTGTTTTCTGCAGAGAGTTTCTATTTTAAAACCTTCACATAGGACCTTAGGTTTTAGGATTTGGAACAAAGGAATTTCAATTAATAGATGCTTCACAGAGTTCCAGTCTGAATTTGGAATCCATTGATTTCTATGAGCAATAGATATGTAATTATTTTATTTCTTTAAAATGTTCCTTAAAAAATCAACTTGCTTAAAATCTAGATTCACTAGAAAACATTAAAGCAACAGAAACCTTCATCTCTTTTTCTTCCGTGAGGTCACAGATAAAGAACATAATTAAATTTGAGAAACAAAAGTGAATAAATAGGGAAGTAAACATTCTGGAGGTGCAGAAAATTACTCAGAAATGTGGAGGTCTCTACGGTATTCTCTAGTTAAGGAAAATGTAGGAGGAATCAATAAATGAAGATGCCACTTATTTGAATTCTGAGAATACTGCTTATCCCAGCAGAAAGATAACTCTTGTCACCTCACTCTAAGGAAGACTTAGGAAGCAATTAGTATTTTGAATCAAAAAAGATAGAAGCAGGTGAGAAGGTCAAATATACAGGAAAATGGCAGAGATTTTTGTAAGGAAAATAACCAATGCCCTGGATCTGTAGATGAGAGCTTTTAGACTTGCCCATGGGAGGGGCAGTAAAGAAAGCAACAGCTAAAGCTTTTCAGCTTTTCATTGCAAATGTCTTTATATATTCTTCCTTTTTCAGATAATTGACTTCCTGCAGAGTCCTTCCAATTTTGACATTAGTTGGAATAAAAGTTTAATAGTTAGATATTGGTCCACTAGCAACTGGGCTTCAGTAGCCACTGTGTATCACATGGGCTCTTAGCCACCTGCCAGGCAAAGATAAAGGTCCATAGTGTCCAGAAATAATCACAAAGGTGAAAATTTTAGTTGTCTGACTTTGTTTTTTTACTCAAAAAACTTTAAATGTATCTTCAGTTTCTGCAATTATGTTTCTTGGTGGTTCAGCATAAGGCTTCTTCAAAAACTGAAGAATTCATACCAGACATTTGACCTAAAGACCCTAACAACAATTGAAATTTCAGCTCCCAGTCTTGTTACCAGGTGGCAATGTTTTATTTCAGTAAGTTATAATACAAGAATGAGAATAATTTAGAAGGGCAAAAGCATGAAAGTAAGCAAAGTGCTTTCCACCTTTCCAAAACTTTGTAACATTTTGGTTTGTTATCTGGAATAACTAAAGTTATATGAAACATCATAATTGAGAGCCTATTAGTACTATTAGTGTGTTTTGAGAAACATTGATGCTAATCTCGTGTCGTAGGAATGATGTACAAGAATTCATTTCTTCAGAAGCTTACTACATAAATAGGCAAGACAACAAGGAGTGGAGAAGAAATGAAGTATATGGAAGGGTCAGATGACTTGAAGGATGGGAGCAGTAACTTTATCATCTCCACATTCCATATCTATTACTAGGCCCTAAATAGGTCACAGAAGCATTCATATTGGGAGTGAGAGGTGATAATAAGTGAGACAATTACAAGGTGCAACTGTACCTTGGCTCTCTAACTGCTAGCTACCTATAATTAAGCAGCGGCTCTAGTGCTCTGTGACAGGTAGGTTAATGTAAATACTTTCAGCTAGTTGTTAGCAGCCTTTACTCTGCAGAAACTGAGCTGCTGCTGAAGCAGAAAGTCTCATGGCAACTGGTGAGACAAAAGGAGGTCACAATTTACCAGGAAGTTTGAGAAATACTACCTTAAATGGCACCTTTTCTCAAATATTCTAATCATCTTCTGATTTTACTTCACAAAGCTTGACATTTGTGATTTGCTTTTACAGATCATAGGGTCTGTTCATACATTAACTCTGCCCATAATTAGGTGAGTGTAGATAGCAAGTACAGCAAGAATTTCAGCTTTCCTCTCTGTGGCTGAAATTCAGTCACAGCAGTGTTTTCCTGCATGGTAGCTCAGGTATTCAGTGTTCTGTGGTTCAACAGCTTTATTTTTAATTTGTTCCTTAAAACCTGGTTTTGTGCCTCCTATTACTTATAAAAGTCTATGACAGTCATGTGAATACTGGAAATAAGTCATATGCTTCTATTCTTTATAAAGAATTTATCCTTCTCTGACTACTTGTCATGATTTAACCTCAGCCAGCAACTCAGTACCACACAGCTGCTCGCTCACTGGCCCATTCCAATGTATGGGGTGGAGAATCTGGGAAAAAAATTGAAACTCGTGGGTTGAGGCCTGTGCTGGTTTCGCATTAATTGATTTTTGGTGAGACTATACACTTTAATAACAAAAACAAAGTAAAAAAAACCCAACCAATGTGAGACTATACACTTTAATAACAAAAACAAAGTAAAAAACCCCCCAACCAACCAAAACAAAAATAACAGTAATAGTAATAGTAATAATAATAATAATAATAATAACAACAACAATTGTAATAAAAAGGAAGGAGAACTAAAGCCCAATAAAACCAGCACAATTTCTCACCACCCACCAACCAATGCCCAGCCCATCCTCAAGCAGTGATTGGCCCCTCATGGCCCACTTCTCCCAGTTTACGTACTCAGCAGGACGTTCTATGCTGTGGAATATCCCTTTGCCAGTTTGGGACAGCTGTCCTGCCCATGTTCCCTCTTAGGTTTTTGTGCAGTTCCTCATTGGCAAAGCCCGAGAAACTGCAACAACTAAAACATCAGTGTGTTACCAGCATTATTCTCATACTTCATCCAAAACACATCNCACAGCTGCTCGCTCACTGCCCCATTCCAATGTATGGGGTGGAGAATCTGGGAAAAAAATTGAAACTCGTGGGTTGAGGCCTGTGCTGGTTTCGCATTAATTGATTTTTGGTGAGACTATACACTTTAATAACAAAAACAAAGTAAAAAAAACCCAACCAATGTGAGACTATACACTTTAATAACAAAAACAAAGTAAAAAACCCCCCAACCAACCAAAACAAAAATAACAGTAATAGTAATAGTAATAATAATAATAATAATAATAATAACAACAACAATTGTAATAAAAAGGAAGGAGAACTAAAGCCCAATAAAACCAGCACAATTTCTCACCACCCACCAACCAATGCCCAGCCCATCCTCAAGCAGTGATTGGCCCCTCATGGCCCACTTCTCCCAGTTTACGTACTCAGCAGGATGTTCTATGCTGTGGAATATCCCTTTGCCAGTTTGGGACAGCTGTCCTGCCCATGTTCCCTCTTAGGTTTTTGTGCAGTTCCTCATTGGCAAAGCCCGAGAAACTGCAACAACTAAAACATCAGTGTGTTACCAGCATTATTCTCATACTTCATCCAAAACACATCCGTGTACCAGCTACTAAGAAGAAAATGAACTCTCTCCCAGCTGAAACCAAAAGAGAATCCAGCCTCTTATGTTCAATTTCTCTGAGCCAGCTATTCAAGGAAAGCTTTGACATGTAGTTAGAAAAGTACTGTTAGGAGGAAATCTTTTAGTGCTGTATCAGTACATCTCCCCCACAGTCCTCTCCCTGGTTCCCTGTATTATAAGTTTTTCTAGAAGATTTTGGCTTGGCTCACTGTCTATGATTTTGTAAGATCTCCTGATGTGGAATACAAGTGAATGTTGTCTCTTCTGATGTGTTGGTGTATAACCTCTAGGGAGCAAAAAGACTGCAGTTTAGTTGAGCCTCTGTAGCAGTTGGCTCTCTTGTTCTCTGTAGGGAACTCTAGAATGGAAAAGGCAGCCAGTCATGCATGCTGTAATTTACATCTGATTGATGAAAGGTTTAGATTCACAGGAACAATTTACACTGGGCTCCTGTGGGCCTAAAACTGAAATATTTTGCCACTGCTATCCAGCATTAAGTTTTCTCTTGATCAGTCTCATATCCTTCCGTGTCAAGTTCATTCTCAGAATTAATGCTTGAAGTTATACATTTAGATGATGATGGTTTTTTTCCTGTGCTCAACAACTGAGTAAGTTAAGTTGTAGCTGAAAACACTGCCTTTCTAATAAACAGATAAATACATTTTCATGGGAAAAAGCACACCATACAGTATTTGTTATGCTCTCAAACTAAATTTAAACTTCATTTTTATAATAACCAAATATTTGCACATTAATTCACTAAGATCTTCAGAAAAAAAACAGTCTCCAAGAAAAATGCCAGCATCAAATAAAAGCTTTTGGAAATCTCAAAAAGTACAGGAAATTAGTACTTGTTAATGAAAGAGAATCAGACCAATGAGGTATTATCAGTAAGTTCTCAAACATACATACTAAATTAAATACTGTCAAACTTACTATTATGTAAAAACGATCGTTGATATTACTATCATACCATAAATATAGCTCCTGTTGCCCAAGGAATAACTGCACCACTAGGAAGATTTTGTTCTGGCCTGGCATGCGCCGCACTAAAGCTACACAACTAGAAAATCCTTGAATCTGAACGATTAAGGATAGCTGAGTTTGTTTGTTCTTTTCCTGAACTTTACTGTTTTTGAAATATTAGGACACAGTGAGGGGAAAAAGTAAATGAATCTATGCAATGTAAGAATAATCAAATAGCCTTGTTTGCAAAGTCATAATTTTTTTTTTCACTTAAATGTGCCTTCAAAATGAAACAGCAGAAAATTCTCATTCCTTATGTGTGTTTCCAGACTAGCTAAACATGTAAATATATAAATTTGCTGTAAAACTTATTAATGGGCATTTGTTTACATATTTTTATCTCAATTATCTATGCCCATAGGACCCATTCAATCAATTTTTCACTAAGTAGTTTTCAAAATATAATTACTCTTATGGGTAGGTCTATGAACAACAGTGTCATTTACACTATCGTTTACTAATTGCACTTCTAAGCCATTATAATGAATTATACTTGTACATTCTTTATGAAGATCAGTTAATGCTAATCATTTCTATCACATATATCACTTAGAAGACATCCATCTATAACAGCCTTTTCATTTACAGCCTCTTTCCCTTTTAATTTTCTTGCATTGTAAGAAAAGACAGTAAGTGGATGGTGTGTGCCCATATAACCAGTTAGCCTTGTAAATTTAGTAATAAAAGTTGAGATTTGAAATTGAAAATATGTGGGTTTTTTATTTTTTAATAAATCTAAGATGGAAATTCTAGGTTTGTGATTATTAAGTGTGCAGTTCTGGGACACCAACTCAGGAATTACTGGCCACGGGAATAACAGAAATAAACAGTACTAGTATGAAACGTGATGTATTTATGAATGGACTGTATAGAACAGGTTTCTTTTCATGTTGGGTGACCAGATTGATCAACCCAGATGCTTTTCAAGCCCTATTTTTTGTGCTTTAACAAGACAGAGCAGTACATACTACAAAGCAAGGAGCTGAGTGCTTTTGTCTAACTAATCTACAGACTGCATTCCTACATGCAGGCAGTAAAAAGATTCCTTTGCAGGATGAGAGATGCTAAAATAATGATCTTGTACTTGCATGAAATCCTTCTGACTAGTTTGACAAGGAAAGAGTAATTTCTTAAGATGTGGGAAACTTTAGTGGGGATTTAAGTACAAGAAACCCAGAGTCCTTGAGTGTGAAAAAAGAGCTGCCACCTCTTCTCTCCCTGTTATCATCACAGAATATTAAGACAATGTTTCACTATTGCCTTACTAGAATTTCTAAGTTGTGGCAACACCTATAACAAGGATCTTAAAAATGCAACATACATGAAAAATGAATTCATGTTGGCATGTGTATCTAGTACAAACGATAAGCACTAACTGTTATCACAATTTTTATGGTTGGAATCCTCATAAAATTACCATGATACCTAAGCTACTGGTGTCTTTAGTCAAATTTGAGTTTCTAAGTGATAATAGTGAAAAGAAACTATGTATGAAAATATCAGAAATATGAAACAAGTGGTCTCTTTTGTTCAGTTTTAAATGTGAAGGAAAACACTGAAAAATATAAAATTGGTCTTTCAACACCGAAGTTGCAGCTTACTATGAAAGAAAAGTTAATGATTAACCCAAAAGGCCTATGGTTTAAAAACATGCTTTGAAAGGGTGCGGGAAATTCTTAGCGAAAAACATACAATAGGAGAAAATGGGATACAAAGCAGTTTTGTAGTATCTGAGTAGTATACCTTCCTTGAGAGGAGTCACGCTCCTCTCAAGCTCAGTAACTGAACCATCTTTTTTTACAGATGGAGAGAAAAAGGACAGCACTATTTAAAAATTCTTTTATTTTGTATGTGCTTAATACCTCTAGTGAGTGGTTCCTCACAGACATTCCAGAGACGATTTTTTAATGGTGCAGTTCCATTAACCAGTTTACTACATCAGTTTTATCTATAGTTGTTGACATGCGTTCAGTAGATTTTGGCATCTTAATGTATGACTTTTGGAGTCTATTGAGTAAAGCTAGGGAATCATCACGCTGGCAAGCCCATATTGTCCATGTGGACAAGTATAAGAGAATAATTATTAGGAAAGTCTGATAACTGGTGGATTTCCGAGCCATAAATAGAAGATAAAGTGATAAAGAGAAGGAAAATGAGAAAGCTACATTTGCATAATAAGGGAGGAAGAGGCTATGTAAATAGACCATGAACTGCACCTGGGAAATGAAGTAAAGAAGTTCTACGGCAGACTAATTGCTGAAGGAAACCTGATTGAAAGAGGTACTGCAAACCCCCTTCCAAAACCAGGAATAGTCAGATTCTTCCAGCTGTAGTCTGCTTGTCAACTAGAATACAGTGCCCAGGGAAAAAATCCCAAAGAAGAGCTTTTCCATGAGCTGTCTGCTGACTGCCAAACTATGAAATGTGGATCTTATTATGTATTATAAATCAATTTTATGGGAGCAAGGAAAAAAATCCACCATTATTTTTTATATCAGGAGAAATCTATGAAACATAGAATTCTTAGGATTTATACTATAGTTTTGTCCTTGTACTTATAACTTTTTTTTTTTTTTTAGTTATTAGGTATAGAGGTTTTCCTCAACATTAACATCTTGAAAGAAGTATTCTGATAGAGATATCTCAGCCAAACTATTCTAGTATTTTGTGAGCTTCAACTGTATGGAACTACATTCCCCTGGAATGGGTGGCAGAACATTCTGTCATATGTACACTGCATTTCCCTTAGTTTCTCTACCCCAGAATTTGTAGGCACCAAATATGGAGTATTATCAGAATGGGTAAAAAAGTATATGGAACATGCCTGGGGTCCTTTGGCGTCTGAACTCAGCATATGAGTCCAAAACAAAACTAAGTTTTATTCTAAAGTTAGGTCATTGACTAAGTAGCTTAAAGTGTGGGGTGAGTGGAGAGATAATAGACAGTGCTTTTGCTACAGACATACATTTCCATAGAATCTGTGTTTTCTTCTGCTCTAGAGGCCTGCACTATTTGATGCAGGTCCATGGCTGTGAAAGGTCCTCTCCGATGCCCATCCCTCATCCGTTCCTGTTATCCACTGATAATCTGTGCACAGCCTCTGAAGGACCTACTGTCAGAGCACCCAGCATGCACCATATTAGTTTCAGACTATACTTTCAGGCACACTGGGTGAAGGCAGACAATTTTATTCAGTGGAGCAGCCCTAAAAGCAGCCTTGCCAAATAGTTATTGTCATTAATCCAGAGTTTCAGTACCATAACTTTTATTTTCTCTGTTGTTCATAGGTCTAGTTAACAGGGAATAAGCCTAAGAATGGTCGAAATATGTTGTATCAAAAGTATATCTAGTACAGTACCCTTGTCTGTTACACAGATGGGTAGTGGATACTTAAGGAAGACAATAAGAACATACAAGATTGCTTCCACTCCAGCATTTTCAGCAATCAGTGCTTTAGGGCTTGCGAAAGTGAGAGGATGCAGTTGGACTGCTGTGTTTAATAACTGCTGACCTATTCTCTGTCAACTAGTCTAGTCCTTCTCAGAAGTCATTTATACTTTTGGCTTCTGGAGATTCAGAAAGAAAACCTGCAGCTCCACAGCATATTATGTGCTGTAAAAGGTACTACTTCTTTTTAAAAAAATTCTATTGTTTGATGATGTCACTGAGTGTTTCTAATTTTAGTTCTATGAGACATAATGCCTTATTCCAGCCTCCTCTCTTTCCCTCTGTTTATGACTTTGGATTTCTATTATATGGCCACTCAGTTGTGCTGTCTTTGTCAGGTCCTATCTGCTAAGCTTTTTCTCTTTTAAAGCACTACCATGCTTCTGACAATTGTTGCCTTTTTCTACTTTTCTACTGCTATTTTATTTTTTTCTTAAAAAGGCTGATGAGAGTTATATGCTGTATCGATTAAGTAGATATATTTCTTGAATAGTGCACAGTGATGTCTTTTGTTTTACTGTAAAATTCTTTCTTTTATTTTTCTACCCTCTTTATGACCACTGCCTATCTGTTCATGTCAGTGCCTGACTAACTTAGTGGATGAAGGGAGAAAAATTGATGTTTATCTTTAGTAAGGCTTTTGGACTGGTCTTTACATAGCCAAGTTGTCAAAGGGCAGGTCAGATTGGTTCAGAGGCACAGAGAATTGTGATCATTGGCAGAAAGTCCATCTGGAAGCAAGTCAGTAGTTGTGTACCTTGTGGTGTCCACCTGGGGTTGGTAGTGGGGCCAATACTGTCCAACACTTTTATTTGTGACCTGGATGATGGGGCAGAGTGTACCTTCAGCAAGTTTGCATAGGATACGAAACTGAGAGGTGTGCTGGACCTAGACAGACTGAAGAAATGGAGCTGAGATGAATTTCATGAGGGTTTACAAAGGGAAATGCCAAATCCTGTCCCTGGGGAACGACAGCCTGAGGCACCGGTATGCACTAGTGCCTGGCCTGCTGGAAAGCTGCTCAGCAGAGAAGGACATTAGTGCCTTGGTGGACAGCAAACTCTTCATGGACAAGAAATGCGTTATCACAGCAAAGAAGGCCAATAACAGAATCACAGAGTCATTAAGGTTGCAAAAGACCTCCAAGATCATCGAGTCCAACCTTTGACCAATCCTTGTCAACTAAACCATCGCACTAAGAACATCCTGGGCTGCCTTAGGGAGGCCATTACCAGAAAGCTGGGAGAGGTGTTCTTTGCTGTCTACTCATCACTGGGGAGATAGATCTGGACTGTTTGGTCCAGTTCTGGATGATTAAGGAATTGGAGCACCTTTCATACTGCTTAGAAAGGCTAAAAGGCTGTGTTTGATTGACCTCAAGAAGAGAACATAAATGGTTTTGTGATTCTGTGAATTGTCTGCAATGTCTTCAAAATCTTTCCTGAGTGGCAACCAAGAAGTTATTTTGACTATTCCACCTGCATTCCTCATATCCAGTGCTTTGAAATCCATGTGCTATTTTATCAGTTGGCCACTCATTGGGTCACACCCTGTTGTCAATTGGCTGGGTATTGACAGGATAAAAAGAAAGGTTGTAGGAAATAGCCTGGGGATCCCAGTGGACAGGTTGAATATGAGTCACCATGGTACCCTCACAGCAATGAAGGCCAGTTGCATAGTGCAAAGGTGGAGGGAAGTATTTTTTTTCTTTCTGTTCAGCACTTTTGCTGCTGCTCTGCCCGATTTTATGCTCTGCTAAAGGGCACATGACACAGAAGGAGCAGCTGGGAGAGGTGAGTTTATTTGGCCTTAAGGGAAACAAGGCCCAGGTCAGACCTTGCCACTGACTTGAGCTACCAGTGAGACATTACCAAGCCAGAAACTTCTTAGAGGTACACAGTGAAAAGATCTGAGCTATGAAAAGGGAAATTCCAATTAGACTGTGAAAAGTTGTTTTGTTTTGTCCCATGAATTGTAATTAAATGCTGCAACAGGCTGCAAAGAAATTTTGTAACTGTAATTCTTGGAGATATTCGAAATTCAGCCATACAAGGCTATGGCTATGGCCCACCTGATCTGACTTCAAAGTAGTGTCACTTTAAGTGGGAATAGATGGGAATAGACCTTCCATTCTAAATTATTTTGAAATTCTGTAGTCTTTCTGTACCTATTTCTGGCCAGAAATAAATACAGTGTGTGGAATAATGTTGGGTCATCCCATTGCTTTTTCACCTCAATATTTACCCCATTTTTAAGATTAGTTTTAGAAAGCCTGTCTTCATTTGGAATATTGTTTGCCGTTTTCTAATCAATAATGAATTCTTAAAAATATCTTCTATTTTATGCCCCAATTTTTGCAGTTTGCTTTTTAAATCCTTTGGTGAGGAACATCTATCCGAGAGATCGACCGCATCATGCATCTCAAAATCCTCTAAAAGATTTGTGAAGCACCCATTTACAAAAAGCTGCTTTCTGGTGCACCCTGTGTTTACTAACATATACATAATTTTAATTTGTAGCAGTTTGTTTGATAAAGAAGTCAGAATTTCTAGTCTTTAGCTCCCAGATCACCTCTGGAGACATTTTAATGAATTGCCTTTGTTAAATGCCATCTCCCTTTCCCTTGTACAATAGCAGATTTAAACAGTCATTTAAAGACCACCGTTAATACACCAGCAATTTTATGTGTAAATTCTTTTAAAAATATATGTGGTTACTCCTGACTCATGGTGATTTTTTGCTACCCAACTAACCAAGTTGTTCAAAATACCTCTTACTTTCTCTCAATTTGCAATAATATTTTAGACTTTTCCCTGTCAAAGAATTGCTCTGATAAAGAATTTTTTTCTTGATTCTCTGGTGAACATGAAATGCTGTATTCACGGGGTGAATGCTGATCTTGCTGAAGTCAATCTGAGTTTTAATTTTAGGAATATAGAGTTCAGCCTTGGTGTATATCCACTGACAAATACTGTGTATTTGTGCTTGGAATCCTTGATTGTTTACATTCAGCCGGTTATATCTGAATAAGGATACAGCAAAACAGGAGGCATTTTTTTTTTCTTTTCAAATATATTTTTTAAGATATGTGAGTAAAATCCAATAATTACAAAAATGCTGTTAGGTATTTAAATGCTGATGATTTATGTTACAGATGTGCCCCTGATGTAAACTCACTGTGCGAGGAGTCAAAGCTACTCTAGAAATCAGTGAGGACTGGGATGTTCTGCATATATTCTATCCTTTAAGACCACTAAAACTGCTGAAGAAACAAAGCCAGAGTATTCAGTGACCGAAGTATTTAAAAAAGAAAGTATAATCAGAATATAAATTAAGCCTAAATTTTGCATTGTGCCCTTTACGCACAGTTATTATCAAGCAGCAAGCTGTGTAAAATATGGAAACAAGTTAGTAATATACCAGCAAATAGCCTACAAAATAAAATGAGTAATTATAGGATGTACTTCAAAAGAGAAAATAGGGTTATTTTAAAGTAATACTTGACACTGAATATTTGTAAGACCATGCAAAATAGAAGATTAGTCAAGAGGAATTCTAGTAAATCAGCTTATTATAAAAGACAAAGGAAAGAGTTTGCTTGGAAATGAGGAAGAAATATTCGTATGTGCAAGAATCCTACTGCAAGAAAGCACAGGAATCAGGAGATCTGTATAATCTGTGCATCATTCAGCATGGAGGCTAGTACAGAAAAAAAGGATCATTAATTTAAGCATTTAGGGAAAATATTAGGGTTTGTATTTGGTTTTGCCTTGTCTTTCTCAATCCAGTACTCCACCATCTCCTTCCCAAACTGCATACCATTAGCAGTTCTGTATTCTAATCTCTCCCTTGCTGCTTAAAATTATCACTCCTTTATTTCAAATATGGCTTCTTATCCTCTGCTCTGCTAATTGGCTTTATTACCCTCGACCCCTTCTTGCCTCCACTGCAGGCAGCTTGACATTTTTACATCAGCTAATCCTCACTTTTTGCACCCCTCCCTTCTCCTCCCCCATCCTGCAGTTGCTTCCCTTTCCTCTTTTGGTGTATTCAGAGCTGCAGAGAGCTTTTCAGCAGATATTTAAACCCCTGGAGAAATTCAAAGAGATCGAAACACAGCACAAGAGCTAGGGGTGTTTTCTTCTGGACTGCCAAAAGCATAAGGTAACATTCAGAATGAGGTCACTGTACCGTGATCTCATTTTGAATTGGATTTGCTTATGGGGCATAGGAAGCCTGGTTGGAAGAGCATATTGTTTTGATAGTTAATATTACATCAACAAACTGTGAAAAGAAATCAAGCATTTACTTTCATTTTCTAATTTATAAATTCATGTGTCAGGAGTTTAAAAAAATTATAAGAACAGTGGTTTTAAATTAGGCATGAACATGGCTTAAGCTAGTCATGGACTGGACTTAGAGCAGTCAAGGCACATATGTGCAGAGGGGCCAAAACAAATGAAATGTTTGAGAAAAGTATTTTGCAGGATAACTGAAAAGAATAGCAATGCTTTTTGTGCTAAACAAAGCAAGAGCAGATTGGCAGGAGAAAGCATGGCATGAGTGGGTACCTCAGAAACTTCCCTGCGTATAAGGTGCTGCCAACAGGTTATTTAGGAAGAATGTGGCACTCTGGTATTTCCCCTGATTTCTCTTTGTTGCTTCTTAACAAATGAATGTATATTCTTTCCTATGAAAAAGAAAGAAATAGGTATTCCATGTCACAAAGAGCCTACGTAATGTAAAGATCAGGAAAAGAAGGTGCACTGAAAAGCTCTACCTGCTATCAATTAAATTCAGAAACATCAGCAATAATTCTGCCCATTAGTAGTATTTTGACACAGGGTACTTAGCAGGACTTTGCAGTGATTTGGAGGAGAATTTAAACAGCCATTCTAGGAGCAACGGAAGTAATGGCAGAATGTGGATGAACTTTGTTAGTAATCTAACCAAGTGGAAAGAGTTAAAAATCCCAGAGAGACAGAAATGCAAGTATAGGGAGAAAAAGCACTTTACTGAGCTTTAGAGATGGAGCAAAATTTGTAATAAACCTTCAGAGTGGCTGAGTGATCCTCAGCTTCAGAATGTGCAGAAATAAACCTTGGCAGAGGGAAGACACTTGACCATAAAAATATTTGCTCCTGTGATTAAACATCATCATCATAACCCCAGAGGATGTGGCAGAGATAGGGTTAGACCTGTGGCTTTTTTGTAAGAACAGTTTTGCAAATCTCTTACTGTTATTTTTGAAGTGAATATATAATTTCTGTTGACTCCATGGGTTCTAAGTATGCCAAGTTTTGGAATGTATATTTCTGAAACTTAATTAGAAAAGCTAATCAGTAACTTTTATTTTTCTGTTATTACATTAGAATTATATCTTAAATATGCATTTAAAAATATGTCTTTTTGTGTCGTAAATTATCTTTCAGTCTTAAAAAAAGAAGAGATAGTTTATGAAAATTTTGATTTGTTATTAAAGCTGTATTACCTCTGTAAAGAAAACTACTCTGTGTAGCAATGCAGGCTGCAAAAGAAGATCCAGCAAAAGTCCTTTCTGCCTGAAATCAATAATAAAATAAGTTCATTTCATACAAACACACATCTAAAGCTTTCATGACAGTCTAAAAAATGTAAAAATGCCTGCAGAGGATATGAGTTTATTGAATTTTCTTACTTTACTGTTTCATAGACTCTACCTTAACCAGATAGTGTAATCTGATTGTATCAACCTAGAAGTATATAGGATTTTATTTTAATGTTAAAAAGGTCAATAGCTTTGGAACTTAAATTCTTTCTGTCTTCTGTACTGCACTAGAATCTCAGCACTGAAGTATTACCAGATAACTTTAATAAAAAGAAGTTGGATTTTATAAACTAAAATTTACTTATTCATTTCCTAGATATACAGTTAAATTCTTTAGATGAATGCTTCCTAAGTATGTGGCAAAGCAATATATACTTTATTGAATGATGAGGGAAGTTTATATTAATGTGGTTGATATAGGTATAAAATTTCTTCCAAAGCACTTTTGCTGCATAACAGTTATTGAATATTACATTTTTTTATCACCTCGGATGATATTCCAACATTTTAGTGCTTTATTCCAGCTCTGAAAGTGTTTTAGTCTTACCAAAGACATGTTCTACTAAGTTCTGCATTGAAGCACTTTTGGTTTGGAATTTGAGTTAGATTTTAAAATTTGGTGATGTATATACCATTTGCTGAGCCATGCCAAGGCTTTCAGCTGGCCTACAGAGTGGAGTCCTTTCGAAAGATTTTTTTTTCAGACTTCCATGAACCTTCTGAAAATCTGGATCACATTAGACATAAAGGCTTAGGCATTTTCAGCACCATAGAAGAAGTTTGCAATCATTTTCTATAGTACAAATGGGCTTATTTAGCACTCCTGTTATGGAAAAGATTCTACAATAATAATACTACTATTATAATACCATTTCTGTAATAATAGCACTTCTGTTATAAAACACCATTATTACAGAAATGCTATTATAAGACAAGCTCTGTTATTTAGAATTGCTTCTGCAATAAAAGTGCTAAAAAGTCTGCTTGTATTACAGAAAATTATTGCAAATTTTTCTTGCCTGGCAGTGAAATTTTTCATTCTGAATCTTGTCTGTCGCTGTTGGAAAGTCATTCTTATACGTACTCTGAAGCCTCTGTGAGTTACTCAACAGCATGTATTTAAAATAGGGAATTGCTGAATAGGCAAATGGAAAAAAGGCCAGTTGTCATTTATGCGATCTCCCTTCTTCCTAATCTACTGCTCACCTTTTGCCATAGACCACAACTCTTACGGGGAAAGTGTATGCAGGCTTGTAGTGCAGGTTTTACCACTGTACATGAGGTAGAGGAGATGACATAAAAAAAGATATGGAGAAAGGGAGCAAACCCTTTTTTGTCATTCTGTTAATTTTTCCAAGTTTGAGCAGAGTTCACTAGAAATGTCTTCCAGTGTTTCCATTTGACTTTGCAGTATACTTTTATGCTCATAATATTCAACAGGAGTAAAATTCAGCCCGTGGAGAAAGACTTCTATTAAATACTTTGAACCAATTAAACCATTAGGGGCAGGGGTCCTTAATGAGTACTCAGCCTAAGGACCAGCCTGCTCTGATCATCAGCCTGCATTTACAACCCAGCACCAGTGGGTGCATTCCAGAGACGTAACAAATATCTGTCTTTTGGGAGGAAGGGAACACAAGGAGGAGCCTTCTAATATAAATCCTCTAATTCTACCCCTCTAATTCCCCAATATCCTGTGTTTTCTTTAAAAAAGTTTCTTTTCCACTACTATCGCTGTTCTAATGCACTCTCCACTTCCTTCATGTGCAACCGCCAATCCACCAGTGTTCCTGCACACAGAGCAGAAATTCTCAAGGGTAAGGCATTTTAAAAAAAGATTAGGACAAATTTCTGAGTTTAGGCCTCGGACAGTCTTTGCCTAATGCATTAATTTTAGTGTGAACGAGTTACCTATAATTATTTTGGAAATGCTTGAGTCATATTGTGAACTTTGTGGTAAGGACACAAAACTGTTATTTCCCAGAAATTTCTTTCATGTTCGCATACACTCCGACAAAAGAAGTCTCTTGTTTGTCTTTTCCATGCCTGTGCAAAATTCCAAATACATTACATATGTTTCATCTCCTGAACAAGGGTCATCTAGAAGGTTAATATTCAACATGAAGTCTATGGAACTGCATCAGTCATATGCCAGAAGAAGATCCATCTTCTAGGTTTCTGATTTTTGCCATAGCCGTTTTCTGCTGAAAACAATGAGTCTCAAAACTTGAATTAATCCTATTTTTTTTTTTAAGTTTACAGTTCCTGTACCAAGGAAATGTTGTTACGGTATGCATTCCTCTACCCATAATTTCAGTGAAATAGTATTTTCAAAAAACATGCAAATCTAATCTTGAGTTTTGCCTTGGAGTTTTCCAAGAATGTAATTTGGACATGAATTGGAGCCATTAAATAGCAACAATATAACTATTAGTGGGCTAAAACTTTTCCAGTAGCACAAGGAGAATATTAAGTCTTTCTCATTTAAAATTTCTCCTCTTTCTCCTTCACTAATTATATTTTTAAAAATTATGCCAAAAGTGTCATCAGACTAGAATTTTCTTCTTTTTTTTTTTAAATCTGTGTTTTTATTTAGTGGAAGGAAAAAGAGCTGGTGAGTTTTGATGCTCTTCTGTACACCTGTAAGTTGCTAAAGGCTTTGTTTTTACATTGCTAAATACATTACTTAGTCCATAGAGTTTATTAGTGCCTTTGGGTACCATATTTTCTTGAAAATAGCATGCACTTTTGTGCTTATTTGTATCTCCTAATGCTTAAGTGCTTGTGCTCTCTTTTGTGTGTTATTTTTCAGTTGATACTTATCAGTACTTGTATTGGGTAACATCTGCTGTTTTGGTTCTTCATTGCAATAGCTCCCTTAAGACTTTTAGTACAAAAAGTGATTTTACTATTAGCAGCTACAGTACTACAAAGACAATCTTGTGATAGCAGTGGAATGGTACCTTTTTCTTGGTAGAGCAAAGAAAAAGGCTTTTACAAATAACAATTTTCTCAAAAAGTTGAGGTTTTGGTAAGTTAAATTATTTTTATTTTAAAAGGAAGAATATGTCCCATAGCCTCAGGTGAAAAAAGACAAACATGAGCAGTTAGAAAAACCAACAGGTATTTATTTTTGGAATCTGTGCAGTGGAAATGTTGTCTAGTTTTGGTATTTAAAAACAAAGCACTTATATTTTCTGTTTCAAGCATACACTTTTCATTTAAAATGAAGCTTGAACAGAAGAGCTAGACAACCCCAGAGCAAAATACTTATTTTTAGTCATAAGAAAATTTGAGTATTTTAGGTTTTCTGTTTTTCTGGAAAACAAAAAATAGATTGGTGTGAGGACTTAAAGAATGCAGGTGCATGTCTCAAAACACTGTCCCCATAAGATAAGCCACCACAACAGAACTTGAGGTAAGCATAGATGGCAACAACAGGATCTGGTGAGGCAGATCTGGGTAACGCATCCAGACAAAAATTCCCCCCATGGCAAACTGTGGGACAGGCAGTGAGTGCTTATGCACAAGCCCTCTCAAGTTATGGGAATGGCGCCTACACCCTGTGGATAGCCAGGCCCCAGGCAGTATAGAAGTGGCACCTCCACAAGAGCCGCTCGGGGACATCCCCCACTGAAGGCCAGGGTGAAGAAGTGGGACCCTGCAGGAGTCCACATGCTGGTGATATCTATTGCTTAACCTCTCTCTCTCTCACTCTCTTTCTTCCACCCCTCTTCTCCTACTTCTCTCTCTCTGCCTGTCATTTACTGTTAAATAAAATCTGTACTATTGACTTCAGCATATGGTCTTGTTTGCACTTTAATTCAGGGAAAGGAATCCATTATAATTGGATCATACCAATTGGTCAGAATAAAATTTTCTATCATTGTTTGCTTACTTATCAAGTCTAATCCAAATTAAATAAGCCCTTTTTTCCTGGCTACCTATAGTGAAGCCCTGGCTGTGGCTGTGCCTTGGTTGGCATCTATATGGCATTGTGACCATGTCCCTGAAGTTCTCAAGAATAAAACTTAAAGTGCTGTTTGTTTTCATCCCTCATTCATTTCCTAAATTATTGTACCAAACCCAAGAAGTTAAGGCACTTCTGTACTAGAGAGTGCACTCTTTCAATACCTAAGCCTCAGGGTGGTCCAGAGAGGTTTCCTCTCATGTCGCTTGCGTCGGCAATGACCAGCCTGGCGGGCCGGCAAAGGACTTTGCAGTGACCGTGCCAAAGGGAGGGATCAGCTCTCGGCTCTTAAAAGAGCCTTTGTGTCACCAGTGAGCGCCTTAGCGCCGCGCCTGGGAACGGCTCTTAGAAGAGCCTCGGCCTCCTCCAATGTGCTCCTCTGCGCGATGTCCGATGGTTGGCTCTGAGAAGAGCCTTTCGCCTTCAGCTCTCGAAGGGCAAAGCCACAACCTGTTGTAGCTGCAAGCACAGTGCAGGCAGAGAAGGAAGGAGGCGACTCTTGTTTGCAGTTTCCGAACCTTTATTCTCCAGGCGGGACAACAGGGAGACACAAAGGGCGGCAAACAAAGAGCCCAACGGACACCTGGGCGTGGGTTTTTATACAGTAACAAACAGGGGCGGAGGAAAGGGAACAACCAACAGGGAAATGACAGGTGGTGACAGGTAACCAATGGGGAACAGGGAAGGAGGGACAAATACGAACTAACCAATGGGGAAAACAACCGAACAGAACTTTCTAGCAACAATTAACATAAACATGAACTGGGAGGGTTTCAAGGAGGAGACTTCTCATGATGGACACATGGGGGGTGCGGTTGGCTCAACGACCTCAGCCTCACCTTCAGATTCACTTTCCCTTGCAGGGAAATCAACCCAGTTTATTTTTTCATTTATTTTGGACCTGAAGGTGGCCTGGTCACCGCAACACTCTCAGAACAGCTTAACTTTGGAAGTGCCTGCATTCAATCAGCCAGATTATGCCTCCTTAAGGTTTAACTACTTCTCATGATTACTTTGGCAGGTCAAACACAGGGCAAGTTTCCATGAAAAGCAAGGTAGATAGATATTTTTTACTGAAATTTATGAAAACCCATTAGTAAACCTGCAAGGTCTCTGCTGGGTTAGGTCTTATAGGTATGTCCAAAGCACAGACATGAAGAGGGAGGAACAATTGTCTGCTTCTACTTAAAAGAATGGTAGCTCCTATCCACATTTTTCATAACAGCCTAGTAACTTCAACTTGCACACATGAAGTAGATCTGTTTTTTTCCCTTTTCTGCTGACAGGTTTAAAACTGAAACATGTTACCTCATGGGAGGTTGTCTGGCTTAACAGGCTACTTGGCAGGTTGGGTGATATCATGCTCCACCCTCACACAGTGTTTTAAATTTGAGCACAAATGATGCACTAACACGACCATGGAGTTCTGAACTGAGGTTAGACTGTTGCCTGTCCCATTTGGTCTCCTTCTTAAGCAACTAAGAAACCAGAAGCTTATGATAAACATTTCACCAACCCACCTATCTTTATGGCTTCTGACACCTCAGTTTGGTGTACAAATAGGTGCTTTTAAGTGAGAAGAAACATGGCAGATTTAAAAAAATTATATAAATAAGACTTCTCTTTTGAAAAATAAAATTTTTTAGGGAAGCTGAGGTAATACAGACAACTTTGGTAGATGACAGAATGCATGATTTTATCTTGCTCTTGCCTCTGTTGCGTCAAAGGGAAGCTAAGCCTTTACATAGGATAAGCATAAAAATAAGATTATATCTTGTTTTCAAAAGATGCCAGTCAAGTCATTTGGTGCCTATGATCATGGAGTATTGACAGGACCAGGTATCCAAAATTCAGCTGACCCAGTGTTTTAATATAATTTTTAGAGAGGTTCTGTAGCCCAGCATCTAGTTTAAAAGTGGAACAATTATTAACCTAGTGCCAGAATGGGTAGATGCTCAGAGGAGTAAAATCAAGCAAGCCAGAAAGAGAACAAGCAGGTAACTGCCCTGATTACTGTGACACAGGGGAATTTCATCAATGAATCTACCTTTTCACTATGTCATCCCCATCATTCTGTTTGTTCTACAGGGGCCCTGTAGAATTGTGTAGTCTCTTTGCCATACCCAGGGTACAGCAGTGTTTCTTTGGCTCTTAAACAAGCAAAGGAGTTATTGCTGACTTTTCCACAAGAAAATAAATTTTGGCTAAGGATGGTTAACTCTTTTAAGAAACCATAATTTTCTTGTTATTGTTAAGATAAAAGAATCTGAAGGGAATAGGTGGACTTAACGAGGCTTAAATTAAATGTGTTCATGCTCTTTAGATCCAGATTGTTCTACAATAGCCTTTTAAAGATCATCACACTGGTCATATACTTCACTGCAAATTGTTGCAAGTCCTCCCTAGTAAACTGTGGCCCAGTGTTAAACACTGCGTCAGATATTCTATGTCTAACAAAAATACATTTGCATAATCACCTGTTCAACTGCAATGGAATCTAGTAATGCTATTTCAGGAAAATTTGAATCATAGTATAGAGTTAATACATATGTCTCCCTAGTCAGTTTAAATAAATCAAGGACTGCTTTACTCCAGGGGACTATTTATTCTGTCCCACCATATAGGTGTCTTTGGACTGTCAGAGCCTGTATTTTTGCACATGTGACAAAGCCTGGATAAATTCTCCAATGGCACTATTCAGGAGTAATATCAAACATGTCTAGTCTGTCTCTGGGATTTTTCAGTCCTTTGATTTATCTTTCAGTTATCCATTTTAAAATACTTTTTCAGCAACGTTACCAACTCCCCATTTTGGTAATTTAAAGTTCCTTGTATGAATTCAGGCCTTGATTTTGTTTTGGGGCTTGGAAAATGCTGTTCTGGCTAGGCTGTACTACTAATAATCATATCGTCATCCTGAACTGCTGCGATCTATGCTTTTTCTGTAATGGAACAATTTAAAAAATCAGTTTGATAGGAACTCAAGGTTTGGATTTTGTTCCAATGAAGTTTTATCAAATGCTCTAGACAATATGTGTGCAGCAACCAAGTTTCCCTCAGCTTGTAATTAGTTTGCAAATCATCAATTTTAAATTTAAAAATTGTTGCCATGCTTTCAGGGTGGCACTTTGCTAAGCTGATCTTGGGTCTGTGCTGTACTGTTTACAGCTGAAGCTGGTCTTCTGAAAGTAAGGACATTAATTTTTTGTGTCGTGGACTAAACACAAACCCAATTTCTTTGCAGTGGACTAAGCTTTTGTCAGTGGCCAGAGTGAGTAAAGTGCTGATTTACAATTTTGACCAAAGTGCTGATTTACAATTTTGACCATATTGCTTTATGAGAATTTTGCCAGTTCACTCCTTTGACCAATCTGTAATCAGTTTATTTTGCACCTTGATGCTGAGTTTCCCTTGGGTCTGCGCCTCTGCACAGTAGTGAGCTTAAGATTTTAGTTCAATAACCTGGTCTTAAAAAAAAAAAAATAGAGTAAATGAAATGAAACAAGAATTCCTGGGACCTTTTAGTCTTGGAGCAGACATTTTACTATTTTATGTATTTAAATTTAAGGAGAAAAAGCAGCCTCCTTTGTTTTTCCAAAGATGGCTTGCAGCCTGTTCTTTTTGTTAATTAGGTTCCTTCTGCCTTCCTTTTATGGGAACCTGAACAGTGGACTTGTTAGATTTTCAGCTGCTCTGTTCTTCAGAGCTTCTCAATACCTAAGAAGTCTTCAAACTTCCCTGTGTTTGTTTTGACTCCTTGACCCATCAATAATATCATGCTTTTGATGAAGAGAAGGCTTTGTATCTGCAAATTACTGATGCAATTTTTTTCTGTAGTGGTTTACTATCTATCTTCACCTCTGTTTTGCAGATATTTTTAATTATATTTTATTGCCTCTTTCTTTTCTTTTAATGCTGGTAACACTGTCTTTGACATCCCACTGACTCAGTGCTCTAATGCTCAGCTTAAAGTTAATAAATGTCCCATTTACTTTCAGGTTGACAGTCTATTTATCTTCTGATGATGGGCAATACTGCCAGAAAAAAAACATCCAAGAAAGTCATGCTGCAGTTAGCCTCTCTGGCTGTGCTATGCGTACTTGACTGGTGCCTGCAAAATTTCATGCACTGCTATTAACTAGTGCATGTCTTTAATCTTTTTTTCATCTGTCAGATATTGTGCTATTTTTCATAGACTGTGTAAGTCTGTGGTCTCTTCCGAAGTGGCTTTGATTTTGTGCTATTATGCCTTAGGTATCTCTTCTGTAGTCTGGATTTTCAGTCTTATTTATACTTTAAGATATTGTCCATTTCTATAAGCATTATTCTTGAGGGAATGATTCCAGCTGCTTAGCACATTCTGCTTATGATATTGGGTTAATCTGTGTCTCCCATCTATCCTAGTAAGGTACGGAGGGTTGGGACATGGACCCGAAAGCTCCCCTTTGCTCATTCCTACTGTTAAATGGTAAGCCTGGTCTCTGTCAGAGTTTAACCTCACCTGTAGAAGGGTAAGTAGCCTGAGTCCAGCTCTGTTCTCAGTAGGCAGTCTGCATGTAGCCAGTCTGGTTTTAGAGATAAAGTAGAGAAGCTGTATGGATGCAAGTCACACTGTTCTGTTTGACCATAGGGCCAAAAAATGGTCCCTGGTCCACTTGAATTCCTGGCCTAAAACTAGCCTTTGAGGTCCTTTTCCATCCTTTCTTCCCCTTGCCAAATTTTATTAACAATCTGTTCTTTATCAAGAACTGCATTAGTTAAGTTTGACAGCATCTTAACAAAGTGAAAATTCTTTACACTTTCTTTAGGTAACTTTCTATTTAATATATCCCCCTCAGAAGACAGGACAGTACTCAAATTTTTACAATGTAGTTTCGTAGTTGGCATCTTTTATCTGAGCTAGCTGAAAATTACTGAGCACATGAAATGCATTAAAATCTGCTGTTGTCAGTAATAGGGTTATTTTTTGATGGTATTCTCTGACATGAGCAATTGACATTGATTGTAAATGCAGAATGAGACAATCTGATTGTCTTTGTCAGTTGTTTTCATTCAGTGACCTGTCAAAAACTGGACCTTCTTGACACACTTTTAACTGAGTAATAAGTGTTCTCTTCTCTAGAACTATTTCAAATTGTGTACCTGAGATCTTCGGTTCTCCAGTTGTGCGCTCTTCCGCTAGCATTTACTCTTGTTTTGCAATTTCTATTTACAATATGGTGCTCGACAAGGGTCCCCAAGCACTGGGCATTATAGTACACACTTATTGCAAATAATCTGCACAACAAAACTGTTCCCAAAGCTGAACCACTTAAAAGCGTAGATCCCAAATCATGCTGCCTGTCTGGAATGTGCTTTTTGTGGAGGGTTGTGTTTCAATACATAACTGATAAAATAATGAGGAGGGTACTGTGTTGCATCAAGTCATATTTCAGTTCAGGAAGGCTGGGGAGAAAAATGGAAGCTTTCCACATCACTGCATCTGAACTGCAAATGGATCATCAATTTTAATTCCTTACATAATAAAATTGGAAAAATGGATTTAACAGAGATATTTCTTCCATGACTTCTCTTTCAGCACTCACATCTGAGAAGTGAAATGTTATACTGAACCAAAATCTGCTTTGATTTGAAAATCTGTAAGTACAGAGTACTTAGATGTTTCTGGGCTAGGAACCTAGTTCACTCCATTGCAAACAGAGGGAGGCAGGCATTTCCTGAGAGGAATTATTTTAAGTACTCTAGCTAATAATGCCGTTTGAATTCACCATCCCAAACCAAGTTGAGTATCATTCAACTCAAGCAGTGCTTGCTACCTATAAGGAAAGACATCATCTAATCCAGCCTTCCCAAACAGAAGATTTTACAGATTTATCTATTTCCTTGGTGTTTTCTTTGGGATTAGCTTAGTTTTAGACAGTTTGATGCCTTTTCCTGGTCTTAGAAAATGAAAGCCAGACACAGTTAAGAGAGTAAGGGGTTTTACCTCAGTATTTTTAATAAGGATCCTTATTGGTGCACCACTTCGCCAAGGTGGAACGTGTCGCAGTGCACACTCCATGGTAAATCACATATACAATTTATAGACCTTACACGTTAACATATCTAACAAGGGGCCCAATAAAGGGGGCTTGGGTAGATGGTGTGATATTCTCCCCATCTATGGAATTTCCCCCAGACAGGCTAATCTCTGGTTTACAGAATATGTTCTAGAAGCAGACCTTGGCCCCCCCAGGATAGTAGAATGTATGGTCTCCTGGCTACAAGGCTTCTGGGATGTTTGGTCTCCTGGCCTAACAGAATACTAGGGCTATGCTAAGTTATCAGACTTAAAGAATTACAAGTATGCATGCTAATACTTGTGGATACATAAAAACCATGTAAAAGGTATATAAAAGAAAAGGCAAAAATCATCTTGGCATCAGTTAGATGTCAAGAGTGCATAGTCATTGATATGCTGGTTAAACATTGTTTAGAGTTCCACATGAGCATTTCTATATTGATAGGCAAATCTATATTGACTTCATTTTGTAGAGTGTGAGAATTTATTCCTTACAACACATTTTCTTCAATAACAAAATCCAGATAACTCCACTGCATTCTGATATTTTTGTGACATATCATATTAAAGACTGGGAGAAGCTAATGTTTTTGTTTATTCTGTCTGTGATTTTGTCACAGCTCCCTGTGAAAATTTACATTGTATTGGTCATTTAATGACTTGTTTCCTGGATGTTTTAAATCACTTATGTGAGGAAGCACTTGTTAAAAAAAGGACAAACAAAAACCCCCAAGCACCCTCCCCCTTTATTATAGCAGAAATGTCCAGAAATGCATTAGAATATAATTGTTATTGAGGCGTGATCTAAAGATGTGTCACCATAATTTCACTTCCCTGGAGAGGGTTGGTCAGTTCACTGAAGTGTGGAGGATATGAGTGATTCATCACTCCTTGCCACCATGCATGTGTTGTTATCAAAGCAAATAAAGTTGTATCACTATCTGGGGAGCAGAAGTTAGGACATGTAGTTGATAAGAGTTTCGTGCGTGGTCATTGCTGTGTGATTTATCGATAATTGTAAATATTTTCTTGCTTTTCACCTCTTTTTTAACTACAAATTATGTATTGTGAAATAAAACTAGTCTAATTAATTACTCTATTTTAGAATAAATTGCTTTCTGTTTTTTTTTTCATGGACAATTGATTTTTGTAGTAGTATAGATAGATGTCTGAACTTTTTGTTGGTAGTTAAATTATCACACATATTGTGATCCTGTTGCTTTTGCCAATGCTGCAGCAACATCTGGTGGTATGGTGAAAGTTGATCAAGTGAAGGCTTCCCATCTTCTGAATTTTGATAAGTTTTTGAAATGCCATCCTGCATCTCAGAAATGAGCTCTGCAGGGAGTTATGCAGAAGTTTTTCATTTTGTTCCTGCTGCACTGCCAGAGTCTAAAGTCATGTCAAAGTACACAAATTTGTGCTATGCTTTTTGACTTGAAACAACTCTTCTGTTTAGAGATGTTTACAGAGGTGGTTTGATAAACTATGGTTAGCCCTGAGCCCTTTTCTCTCCCAATGAATGAGTCATGTAATCTTCATGCAGTTCGAACTAGTATTATGAAGAAACATTTAGGGAAAAACAATTGTGCTGACATACCCATATTCTCTTCCTTGACATTTTACATGATCGTACCAGTCTTTCAAAGCTCTGTGTAACTTCAGAGACCACTGTGACTCATATTTTATGGTTACTAAATCATTGAAAAATGATTATAGATGATTACACCCCAAAGTTGCCTTATGATAGATCGACATTGTTTAAACATTTTTTTTTAACTGCCTCTTTTCTAGAAAAGCTAGCAAATTATTTTAATGATAATGAAAGATTTTGAAATGAAGTATCTAGACCAGTGCTGATTCTGGAGCTATGTATTTCTTTAATTCAAAGCTTGTTTGATTAAAATACTTGTATATATGATTAAAATAGTAAATGGAACACTATGAGTACACCAGACAGTATAAAATCCTAACGTGAAATATTTTCATGATGAATTCTTATTTTGAATTCAGGTTTACTTATTGTCAATGAAAATTCACACATAAAACATATTTTGAATTCAGTACATAATTGCCTCCACTTTTTATACCAACAAAATTCACTGATTTCAGTGGAATTAATCCTGGTTTAATTGAAGGGGAAATAAGTATTTTAGACTTCCGGTAGTAGAAAAAATAAAAAATGAGGCACTAAATTGCATGTAGTAATTAGAAGAATAAATGGAAATGTTTTTAGTGTGTTGTAAACAATGCTGAGCATACTCAAGGTCCGTAACTTTTTCAAGGGAATAATCCAATGCAGCCACTAAAATTTAATGTGTGCCTCTTAACTCTTCTTGATTACTGAGGACTTACATATAAAAGAACTTTTATAAAATCTGAAGGAAGTCAACAATGTGAGTCAAACAGGAGATGTACAAGCCATTGGCTGCACTTCTGCAAGCAGCTAAGCAAGGCTCAAAGCTCTCAGCAACGGAATTTCCTTCCTTCACTTCTACTGCTTTTACTTGTGGTAAGGCGGCCTCTGTCTCCTTTTGTTGTTGAAAGCACTGGTGCTTGCTGAACCTTGAATTGAGGCAATTCAATTTACGAACACTAAAGAAAACCATCAGGCTTTTTTGTTTCTGGTTTAGTTTTACTTATGTTAGTGTTAGTTCCCTGAGAGGTCCAGTAGTCAGATGATCAGTGGCGCTATCTCACTTCCATGCAAAAATGCTTTCCAGTTCAGCAGGAGATGGCATTGGAATATGTTGCCTTATACATAGAGCTACTTGGTTTGCCGTCTGTTTGTGAAGTGGCAGCTTTTGCTGAGTTCTGGCTGCTAGTAACTTGCTGCTGTTTAGTGATGAGAAGATATCAGCAAAGGTGAGGAGTTCTTATCTCTCTCAGAACAGAAGTACCACTGACCAGCTGACTTGACTCTCTCTGTGTTGTATTAGCACCTTACTCTTTAGCCATAAATAGAGAATTAAGCTAGTTTTCCTGATTTCTTTTCTTATTTTAAATAAATAATTCTTTATAGTAAGTAGGTAAGTGGAGTGACAGGTGACAAGTAAAAGCACAGTGATCCCAGACTTTTAGTAGCCAGAAAACACGCACTAATCTGTGCCCAGTGAGTCCAGACCTTCATCTTTGTCCAGAAACACTTGCAATCCATCCCCAGCACTTTTTTTTGTGCCTTGGTAGGGCCACAGGTCTGCCACTGATTTCTCACTTTTGCTCTCACACTCTTCAGAAAATTAAAAGGCCAAGCTAATAAGCACCTGGCTGCACTGTATGTTCTGGCATTGTTATTTGTAAAAGTGTGGTGTTGGCACCTGGCCTGGCTTTTCCCAGGCTGTCAGACTTTCTTTGCCTGGGCTGCATGCTGCATCTTATTTGTGCAGTCCTTCACTTCAGAACACAGTGCACAAGTAGAACCAAGAGATATTGTATGGCTTAAGTGTGTCCAATGGCTGAGGTTCAAGAGGCAAGTAGCACCACGAGTTTTACACCTCATGGTGATGGAATTATGAGAATCAGAGAAGTTTAAATATTTTTAACATTGCACAATGACATAATTTATTATGTACTCATGTAGTGCTACTTTGTTGTTTTTTGGTTTTTATATGTTTCAACCCTTTATGACATGTGCGAGTATTCTCAATACCTTCTTTAACATAAAATGTATCATGAGAAGGATGCTGGTTACTGAGGTACAGAGCTTCAAAAACCTGAAATCTCAATCCTGTCAGTGCTGCAGATTTGGTGTATGACCATGAACAAATTAGTCACTGTATGCCTCAGTTTTCATTTCTAAAAGCAACATAATAGCTGTAGCAGAAATGTTATAATTTTTAGTACTATGAAGTGTGTTTTTTTCCCCAGGGATGTTAGGAATAGTCATAATAATGATCAAATGTCAAACTAGGAAATGGAAAGTACCTTCAGACTTCTAAGGAAATTCATATGAACTCAATACATACAGCCATGTATTACAGAACTGTGTCCATTGTTACTACTTTATATTAGACAAAGGTCTGTAATCCCATTTCTTGGAGTTATCAGAGAGACATTAGCTATTAGCTAGCATGTGAAATACAGAAGCTTTACTAGAAAACCTGATATATACTTGGAGGTGGTCCCCGTAATAAACTACTGTAAGAAGAATCCTAGAATCGTGGGACAGTTTGGGTTGGAAGGGACCCTAACGATCATCTAGTTCCAAACCCCTGCCTTGAGCAGAGAAACCTTCCACTAGACTAGGTTGCTCACAGCTCTATCCAACCTGGCCTTGAACACTTCCAGAGATGGGGTATCGCAGCTTCTTTGTGTAACCTCTTCCAGTGCCTCACCACTTTGACAGAAAAGAATTTTTTCCTAATATCTAATCTAAACCAAGTCTTTTTCAGTTTGAAGCCATTCTCCCTTGACCTGTCACTACATGTCATTGTAAAATGTCCCTCTCGATCTTTCTTGTAGTCTCCCTTCAGGTACTGGAAGTCTGCCATGAGGTCGCTTCGAAGCCTTCTCTTTCCCAGGCTGAACAGACCCAATTCTCTCAGCCTATCCTCAAAGGAGAGGTGCTCCATCCCTCTAATCACCATCATGGCTCTCCTTTTGGACTCACTCCCCCAGGTTGATGTCCTTGATGTGCTGGAGAGCCCCGAGCTGAATGCAGCACTCCAGGTGAAGTCTCAGAGCAGAGCAGAGGGGCAGAATCCCCTCCCTCTCCCTGCTGCCCACGCTGCTTTGTATGCAGTCNGCCCACGCTGCTTTGGATGTAGTCCAGGACACGTTTGGCTCTCTGGGCTGTGAGTGCACATTGCAAGCTCATGTCCAGCCTCTCATCCCCCAGCATCCCCAAGTCCTTCTCAGCAGGGCTGCTCTGATCTGTTCACCCCCAGCCTGTGTTGGTACCGGGGGTTGCCCTGACCCAGGTGCAGCACATTGTGCTTGGTCTTGTTAAGCCTCATAAGATTCCCATGGGCCCATTTCTGGACCTTGTTCAGGTCCCTCTGGATGGTATCCCATCCTTCAGGTGTGTCAGACACACCACTGAGTTGGTGTCATCTGCAAATTTATTAAGGCTGCATTTGATCCCTCTGTCTATGTCATAAATGAAGATATTAAATATCACTAGTCCCAATATGGACCCTTGAGGGGCACCACTTCCCACTGATTCCATTGGGTCTCTGAACCATTGATCACAACCCTCTGAATGTGGCTGTCCAATGAATCCATCTAACAGTTCACTCATCAAATCCATTTGTCACCAATTTAGAGAGGAGGATATTGTGGAGGACCGTGTCAAAGGGTCCTTTCTCTAGATCCTCCTGTCTCTCAGAGCTTTCCTCTCTCTAGATCCTCCTTCAAGTAGTAGCGTTGGGAAACACAGTGTTGAGGGAGAGGGATTCTAGCATCAAAATATTGTTGGAACACTGATTTATAATTAATATTTTATAAATAGGACTTTGTGATACAGAGGAAGTTGCTGTGCGTTTTAAAGATTTAATTGTTGAACTACTTGCCACTGTACTCTCAGTTCTGTAGTAGATATTTTCTTTTTACTGCTTTTTTCTTAATAGTTCTAATGTATTGTAATTATTTAAAAATTTTTAATGGCTTCACATATTCTAGCTGATATTTCTGTAGCTGTAAAAAGGGAGCATGTGGAGGGGAAGGGAGATTTTTTCAGAACTGTTGGATGAAATACTTCCGTGGTGCTGGAGATTTACTGTGTCATAATCAACAAATAATTACTCCTTTCTGCTGTTGATAGGGTCTGATGAGAGTAGGGTGGATATGATTCATTGTTCCCTTTGAAGTTGCCAACAAAATATAGAACTATTAAGCATAATTTAATTGTTTAGCATTTGAGAGGTATCTCTAAGAGCATATTCAGGGCCTTTTGCAGACTGAAACAAGAACAAACAAAACATATGGTGCACTTAACATTGAAAACATTTTTTCGTAGTTGAAATTAATAGAAATACTAGTTCTACTGTTCCTTTAAAGAGCATTGTAAATATATTCATCTAGTCTTTGAAGGTAAACGTCTCAAAATACAGAGATCTCTGAGTTGGGACAAAAATGCTTTTATTTTTGTATGGTATCTTTTTACCAGGACTGCAGATACCTATACTGTACATGAATTGGAAGATCTATGATGATGATTTTCAGAGTAAGGAAAAATTGGTTAACTTAATTTGAGAAAAATAATTTAAGTAACATTTTTTTTTTTCTCAATAAACAGTGGCAAGACAGAGCAGTGGTCTGTCTTCTCTTAGTCTAACTTTTTAAAATCTCTTTTTAGTATTCTGCAGGCAGTGCTTTGTATTTGAAATAAATGTATTTTTTTCCTGAGTCAGAAGATTGATTTTTTCATAAAAATGGAAGCTGATAGGAGAAGCTAACAGGTATGATCAAGATTTTGATCTGGAAAATTTAGATTTTGGCTGCAGTGTGATCTTATCTAAGAAACCAGAAAACTTTTAGTTAAACCAGGGCAGATTCAAAATAAGACAGAAGGAATTTAGATACCCAGCTGTAAAGTGAATTTAGATACCCAAATATAAAACTGAAATCTGTAGTTAGCTGCCATCTAACCACTGGGTTAAGTAGGAAGATGTGGGCTTCTTATTTAAGTTAAAATGCCCTGGGTACATAGAATTGCACTACTGAGCTTTTTCAGGACCATCCCAATACTGACCATGCTGTAACAGTGGGAGTCTACACCAGATGCAAGCCAGGTGATATTCAGAAAAAAATGGGTTTTGTGTATAATTTTAAGAAACTCAATCAGTTGGCAGTGTGAACATGTCCCTCACNCAGAGCAGAGCAGAGGGGCAGAATCCCCTCCCTCTCCCTGCTGCCCACGCTGCTTTGGATGTAGTCCAGGACACGTTTGGCTCTCTGGGCTGTGAGTGCACATTGCAAGCTCATGTCCAGCCTCTCATCCCCCAGCATCCCCAAGTCCTTCTCAGCAGGGCTGCTCTGATCTGTTCACCCCCAGCCTGTGTTGGTACCGGGGGTTGCCCTGACCCAGGTGCAGCACATTGTGCTTGGTCTTGTTAAGCCTCATAAGATTCCCATGGGCCCATTTCTGGACCTTGTTCAGGTCCCTCTGGATGGTATCCCATCCTTCAGGTGTGTCAGACACACCACTGAGTTGGTGTCATCTGCAAATTTATTAAGGCTGCATTTGATCCCTCTGTCTATGTCATAAATGAAGATATTAAATATCACTAGTCCCAATATGGACCCTTGAGGGGCACCACTTCCCACTGATTCCATTGGGTCTCTGAACCATTGATCACAACCCTCTGAATGTGGCTGTCCAATGAATCCATCTAACAGTTCACTCATCAAATCCATTTGTCACCAATTTAGAGAGAAGGATATTGTGGAGGACCGTGTCAAAGGGTCCTTTCTCTAGATCCTCCTGTCTCTCAGAGCTTTCCTCTCTCTAGATCCTCCTTCAAGTAGTAGTGTTGGGAAACACAGTGTTGAGGGAGAGGGATTCTAGCATCAAAATATTGTTGGAACACTGATTTATAATTAATATTTTATAAATAGGACTTTGTGATACAGAGGAAGTTGCTGTGCGTTTTAAAGATTTAATTGTTGAACTACTTGCCACTGTACTCTCAGTTCTGTAGTAGATATTTTCTTTTTACTGCTTTTTTCTTAATAGTTCTAATGTATTGTAATTATTTAAAAATTTTTAATGGCTTCACATATTCTAGCTGATATTTCTGTAGCTGTAAAAAGGGAGCATGTGGAGGGGAAGGGAGATTTTTTCAGAACTGTTGGATGAAATACTTCCGTGGTGCTGGAGATTTACTGTGTCATAATCAACAAATAATTACTCCTTTCTGCTGTTGATAGGGTCTGATGAGAGTAGGGTGGATATGATTCATTGTTCCCTTTGAAGTTGCCAACAAAATATAGAACTATTAAGCATAATTTAATTGTTTAGCATTTGAGAGGTATCTCTAAGAGCATATTCAGGGCCTTTTGCAGACTGAAACAAGAACAAACAAAACATATGGTGCACTTAACATTGAAAACATTTTTTCGTAGTTGAAATTAATAGAAATACTAGTTCTACTGTTCCTTTAAAGAGCATTGTAAATATATTCATCTAGTCTTTGAAGGTAAACGTCTCAAAATACAGAGATCTCTGAGTTGGGACAAAAATGCTTTTATTTTTGTATGGTATCTTTTTACCAGGACTGCAGATACCTATACTGTACATGAATTGGAAGATCTATGATGATGATTTTCAGAGTAAGGAAAAATTGGTTAACTTAATTTGAGAAAAATAATTTAAGTAACATTTTTTTTTTCTCAATAAACAGTGGTAAGACAGAGCAGTGGTCTGTCTTCTCTTAGTCTAACTTTTTAAAATCTCTTTTTAGTATTCTGCAGGCAGTGCTTTGTATTTGAAATAAATGTATTTTTTTCCTGAGTCAGAAGATTGATTTTTTCATAAAAATGGAAGCTGATAGGAGAAGCTAACAGGTATGATCAAGATTTTGATCTGGAAAATTTAGATTTTGGCTGCAGTGTGATCATATCTAAGAAACCAGAAAACTTTTAGTTAAACCAGGGCAGATTCAAAATAAGACAGAAGGAATTTAGATACCCAGCTGTAAAGTGAATTTAGATACCCAAATATAAAACTGAAATCTGTAGTTAGCTGCCATCTAACCACTGGGTTAAGTAGGAAGATGTGGGCTTCTTATTTAAGTTAAAATGCCCTGGGTACATAGAATTGCACTACTGAGCTTTTTCAGGACCATCCCAATACTGACCATGCTGTAACAGTGGGAGTCTACACCAGATGCAAGCCAGGTGATATTCAGAAAAAAATGGGTTTAGTGTATAATTTTAAGAAACTCAATCAGTTGGCAGTGTGAACATGTCCCTCACACATGGTAACTCCTGTATACTCCTATAAGAACGTGGCTTTTGACTTAGTATCAAACTCCTAAAATAAGTCAATAGAAGAACAATTTACCATTTTATAGAATGACATGTTTTTAAAAATTTGTTTAGTATCTTTAAACTTGGGCTTAGTTCCTTTCTTTAGTTGAGCAGGTTCAAGTTCACACTGTTCAAAATCTGTCTTACAGTAGTAGATTCAAGGCTACTCTGAATGGAAATCGTGCTCTCCACTCTTGCTGCTGAAACTGCCAAAACTGAGATTTGCTGTGTCAAAGACAGACACCTCCAGTCTGAGGAGTGAGAACACAGCAATGAAGTTCAAGGTTCTGGTCTCCTGTAGACAGAGGTACTGCTTCTGTTCCTGAGTTAGGATGGTTGAGAATATAAAGGGCTGCTCTTTTCTCCCTAAATGCATTGTAGGTGATTGCTTGTGGAATATAATAATTTTAGGCGGCTCACAGCTCAGGGCCTCACTGGCTTCTTCTAAAATACCCCATTTTCCCCATGTACTATTTAAGGAACCTAGGAACTGAATAAGAGATTTTTGATTTCACTCCAAGAATCAGAAACATAAAAATTATCTCAGTTTGGCATCTAACTTTTAAACACTGACATTTCCTCCTGGTCATGGTCTTGTTGCTTGCTGATGGACGGCATCAAACTTAAAAATGCCAGAGTGACAGATATTTTTTGAGGATTATATTTTTTCTTGGATAGTGACAGAATCTGCTGAAAAAGAACAACAAAGACCCCAAGATTTAAATCCTGACCTGAATTTGTTTGAAGGCCCATCTTTAAATTAGCATGGTTGTTGAATACAGCATTACTGTTTTGTTTGTACAACACTTTACATAATATCCATAGCTTGGTGGTGCTTGCAGGTCACACAAATATCCACAAAGTACTGTCGTACAATGTACCTATGCTACTTATCCATGAATTATTTAACCTGCAGCTCTTTAGTACAGTCATTCTTGGCTCGTTTTATCTGTGGTCTTTCCTGAGCAGAGACTATTAGTAATATTGAATGTAGCCCAGTAGTATTCTGGCACTTGGATATTGATTGTTCCTTTCTGAGACTTTCTAGTCTAGGTATAGTGAGTTTATTTTATTTAATTTAATAATTTTTTACATATGGTGTTTTAATACACTGTGTGAATTCTCAGAGTGTATTCTATTAACTTGATAGAAGGTATGGGTTAGGCTTTTTGGAGTGCGATATATGAACTGTGTATTTTTGCACAATTGCTATTTTTCTTTTTCCTTTTGTTGGTCTAAAAATGGTATGTGTTGGTTTTGGTCCTGCACAGTTTGCTGTTTGTTACCTGTCTGCAAGGGAAGGAGTGAATGTTGTCACTTGCTTGTGGACATGGCTTGAGTAAATGCCATAAGATATTACAGAAAGATTTGTAACACCTAAATGTTGTATTATTTACAATGTGGTATTTTTACCACCAGATCGCAGTTATAATACTCTTTTCTGTTTCCATCTGTAAATGGGAATGAGAAGTAGTAATTAGTAAAGAGGCCTTTAATAAAAGGGAAAAAACAAGATCAGAAGTGGCATTCACAAATAATAGATGGTTTTTCTCCTTCAATTAAAAAAAAAAAATTCCAAGGAGATTGCTTTCATTAGGCAGCAATCATCCTGCATCAAGAAATATTGGCTGAGAAATGAAGAGACGGAGAAAATTAAAAGCTTCCAAGTCACAGAAATCCTTGAAAGCAGACTGTTAACCACCACACACCTACATACACACGCACACCTTAACTCCTACAAACTATCTCACCAATCCAGTATTATCTGGGAAGCTGTGGCTTGTGAGAAATGGTCAGCTAAGAGAAGGCAGGTTCTGCAAACCCCACATTTTACCTGGCTTTACTAGAGACAGCAAATCAATTTATAGGTTGCTAAAAATCTCCCTTGTGAAGACTACTACAGTGCTACAAAAATAGTGTAGCATTTTAAAAGATGAAAGCTTCTTCTAGAGTGTACAGGGAAGGAGACCTTGTGAGTATGATTTTGACACAAGCAGCCACTGAGCATCAGACCATTAATATCAGAATTTTGCATTAAAGGCTTTAAATGACTGCTTCAAATCAGATCATGAGAAAAACCATAGTTCCACAAAAGGGCCGTCAGCCACTACATTATGCATTTGGAAAATTAGTGTTCAATAAAGGCAGCAAAGTTGCATGGTCTATGAGGAGAGTTTATATAGTTTTAAGTAGTAATGTGAGGATACAGTACTTCCCTCTGCTTTTTCAGGCTTGCCAATGTGGCTATCGTTACTGACAGCTTGACATGATGTTAGTTATTTAAAGTGTCAGATGAGAGTGGCTGATGCCATGGTACTGCAGTGCTCACATTTGTTGGAAAATTAGATGGTGATTTTTTTTAAAAAAAGGCCTAAAACCCCCCAACAACCCAGCTGCTTAAGCCTCTGACTGCACAGGTTTTTTTTCTGTGCTGGGTGTATAATTTGAGTGAGCAGTAGTGAACATGCCTGAGGTGTTAAGAGAATGATGCGTTTTCTGTAGGCATGAATACTCTTAAATAAAACAGGAACACCTTCCTGTCATTTGTTGTCTTCCAGAAAGAATTTTTAAAAGGAAACGGAAGCCAATTAGCCCGGAAGTTTAACCTCTTTTAGCTTAGCTTCTTTTATGGGAGCTTTTTAACCTTTTAAATAAATCATTTTCTTTCTTTTCTCCCCTCCCCTTTGAATCTGTTAGCAGCATTTCTCATGCTGGGCCCAAGGAGCAGGCTGCTTAAATTCAAGAATGATTTTGAGGGGATAAAGTGTACAAGATTTTGAATTCTTGCCATAAGTCCCTGGCAGACAGCCAGGAAACCTCAGAGGAATAGGACTAATGAAGGGAGGGTAAAGGAGATCTGGAGTGTGTGGCTGGTAATGCAGTATTCATTTAATTGGGAGCAGGTATCGGTGCAAACTTCTCCATTTTAATTGGAAAGAGAAGGAGGGTGTTAAGGAAGATGGAGAAAAATAAGAATGCATAAAGTTTTCAAGCTGAGGAGCCAAAGGCAGGCCTGTATATGGCAGAGAAAGAACTCAATTTAGGGCAATTTGCTCTGCAAGCTGGGCTGCAATCTCCCCTGGGGATAGGGATGAGGAAGAAAATGAAACCAAAAGAGAACTTGATAAAATCACCTAGCACAGACAATCTCAGTAGAATAGGTTTTACTGAGCTAAATCTGCCCCAATCAATGTGATTCTTTTCATATAAGTTACAAATAAAAAGCCACAAGATTACAATAAAAATCGAGGATGTACTGCTGCTGATGTAGCACATGGGAGTCTTAAGGACTTGTTGTGGAATACAGGTTTTTTGCAACCATCATGTTTGGTTTTTGCTTTTTTTCCTAGCTAGGAGGGAAAAAACCCTCATCTCTGCCTCCTCCCTAACCTTTTATTATCTTTAAACTAAGGTTAGTGGTAATGTGTGAACCTTACAGAGCATAATTTTCAATACTCTGAAAAGCTGAACATGCTTTAGTCGTGACAGTTGCTAAACCCTCAGATTTTTCAGATACTCTTTTTTGCCTTAATATACTACAGAAATTAAAATAGGGAAAAAACACCTGTTCTCACCCATTCCACCTCTTTCCACCCATTCCCACAGCTGGGCATACAGAAAAATGAGAGTAAGTGCCTGCATTTTCATGATGCAGAGGAAAGGCGTTATGTTGTTTTCTATACTATACGTGTGCAGTGTCTTTCTCAGTACAGATACTTGGTGTATCAAGTGCTAAACAACTATTCATTCTACATCCGAGGGCTAGCCTAAGTGCATTTTCCTTTTATTCTCAGTAGTGTGCTAACCTAAATATTTGCTGTTTAAAGACCTCCTGGGAAATGGCACTGTTATGAGTGGTGAGTGTCTGAGGTGGACAGCTGCTCTTTTGTCTGCACTGTCACACAGCTGAGAAAGATGAGGTGGTTCCTGCAGGGTCATCAGTTGTGTGGGGAGGTTTGTACTAGAAGAGAGATAATGTGAGATATGCAGCTCTGAGGGTGTGGAAGAAAGAGCAAAAACTGGGGTAGGAAAAATGCAGAACTAGGCAACAAGATGATGACTTGCAGTTGCAAAGGATCAGCTGAGATCTGTAGTTCTAATTAAGTGCTTTTCTTTGTCATATTGCTGCAGCACTAATTTTACCCCATTAACTCTTCACTGGCAAAGGGAAAGGCAGGAAGAGCATAAACAGGAATAACATTGCTACCTGAAATGCACACATTTCCTGGAATATGTGGATATTGCTGGTTTTAGCTTTTTTCCTAAGGATGCTTTCCATTAGCCTCCTGGTAAATAGTTTGTCCAGCTGCTGGACATTCTGATGAAAATCTGGAAAACTTAAAAGTTTGAGGTTCCTACAAGTTTTGTGAAAGCCGCTGGCTAAGTAGAGAAGAGAGACTCAACCTGAACATCTCTGTTGAGATGATTACAGCTCACTCTGTCTTCTGGAGGCAATGGTCAGTGAGAGCCAGTCCACAGAAGCCAACCTCTAGCAGGCTAAAGCCATGGGCAGCAGGACAGGGCAAAGAAGAGGAGCTGATAGCAAAGAGATGGCACCAGGCAGAAAAAGACTGGGCTGGGAACTTACCTCTGCCTCGAGGACAGGGATGTGGAGGAGACGCTGGATGCTCCAGTGTGGCTCCTGCAGCTTCTCCAGTGTCATCACTGTGAAACTTCGTAGACAACATGCTTGGCTGTGCTTGCCTTGAGATGCCTTATGCACCGATTTCCAAAGCCATCTTATGCCAAACTGAATTTCTGTGTCTGTATGAATATGTGCATGCGTTTTCGAGCTGTGGCTGAATAGGATAAGGAGATTTTGGCACAACAATGGAGAATGACAATGGAATTAGGGGGATTTTCTAAAGAAGAAATAAAGCATTTTTGTATCTAATATATGTATATGGTTATGAAAGCTTTAGAGATCAAATGGAAAAAAGCATTGGTGTTCCTTATGCCTGAATTTCACATAGGTCCATCCAAATGCACACAGAGAACTTACATGTAGAAATTTATATGATGATGCAGATAAAACAGTGTATTTTAGTACTAAAAAGCCTAAATTCTAACTGAAGGTAAAGTTCTTGTTGAAATGTGTGTCCACAAGTACATATATCAATAGCATGTGGATGTATATGTATATGTTAATTTTATAGAAATAAATTTTATATTGCATTGAGTATTCAAATATTATTTTATTTCCATAAAAAAAATAAGGCAATAGGAGCACTAAATTTTGCATAGGACTCTCAGCACCTGCATTACCCTGTGACATTTGCAGGGACATTTAAGAGAACTAATACATCACATGTAGCAAAAGACTATTTAAAGTTACAGTAGAAAGATGGGAAGAAAACTCTGTATTCTGTTTGTGATAATAGAAGTGATGGTGGAAGTGAATTAACTCCTTTCTGATCATATTACTTAAAAATTCACAATCATCTGTGGTAGCGAGCTGGATTCTGACTTTGTGTATTGACTACAGCACTGTCAGACAGAGCTACGTTTATAAGATCTGACATGCTGTCTTTTATTTTAAATACAGCACTTAATGAAAAGACTGGGAGCAAAATTCTTGTCTTGGAGACAGCAAAGAAACTTAGCTCAAGTCTCATTTCACTGGTGTAAGTGAAAGGAAAATTTGACCCAAGGCTTCCTAAGTAGTAATTATGGAAAATTATTTTGACATGAGGTAAAAGATAGTCATACAGTTGCAATTTCCAGCATATGTGGAAGGTTTTAAACTAATTGGAATTTATTGAGAGACAAATTCTGAAATTCCTGCCCTGCTTTTCTTTTACATTAACAGACTGTAAAGTTCTATAACTGCAAACTTCTACCACAGATATTAAAAGACAGTAAAATATCTTCTATCTGCAAAGAGCATTAAAGCACCTTTAGCTCTGTGAACCCAAGAGTGACTTTGAAAATTATTTTGGTGTCTGTTTAGTTATGAGAAGATATACTGGTAGTGAAAACTATAAATTTTTTCTTTTTATTCAAATTTCAGTCATTTGGCCCTGTTTTTTTTTGACTTGAACATATGCAGTTTACTTTACAGCACAAAATATTATCCATAATTACCAAAAGACTCTTCCTGCTCTTTTTCTCTTATATTGACATCTCTCTCAGCTTTAAAATCTCCCTCTAATTTGTTGTGCTATTCATTGACTGTTCTCTCCTTCCAAATGATGGAACTTAAGGGATTCCTTCTTTATTTGAACAGTATATATTCTTTCTGATCTTAGGTCAGTTTCTGAATTAGTAGAAATTGTCTCCCACTGAGTATAAGGTGCTTTATTAACTCACATATGATTCCTGTTGTTGATAGGAATGATACCACTTTTGTCTTAACACTACTACAATCCAGCATAGGATTTGTTAGCTATATTTACTGGTTTAAAAAAATTTGCTTTTTATATAACTGTGCATATGATTGCATTGACATTCAAATGATTGCTTTTCCTGCGAGTGACTTTCCATATGTATTTTCCTGTGGTAGGTGTGAATGAGCCCGTTTGCTATAGCATTACCCATCTGGTGCATCGACGTCCACGCCTGTGCAATGGACAGAACACGCGGCAAAAGAGGGACACGTGGTAAATGCACCTTGGGTTTAAACCATGTCCTACTCTTTCTTGGTCCTGCATTTATTCTGTAAAGCTTTTTCTGGATTGTTTTAAATCTTCTGTTGTCTATGACTCTTTTATTATTTTTTTTTTTAACTTTTTATCCCGTTCATGGTTTCCTTGGTGGATTTCTCAAACTGCTTCATAAATGGTGGCAAGTTATACCTTTATCAAATCGTCATACTAAAAGTCTTTATTGTCTCAGACAGAAGCTTCTCAGAAGATGCTTGGGGATCTGAATCCTGTTAAGAGAGGCAGAGGAGGTAAATCTGTGAGCTCTACCTCCTATCTGAGTAGGTTTGAGCATTTGGGTGGTATGCAACCCAGCCTTTTCTTCCAGCCAGAAAAAAGGGTGTCTTACAGCTCAGTGGCTATGTTAAGAAATCAAGCCCCTATGCACAGCCTTGTGAAAACTATTTCTCTAATGTGATCTTATTCTTTGCTTTCTTTGAACTTCTGTCCTCAAGGGGATGAGAAGTACAGAGAGTCTCATGAAACCTGCTTTTGAACTTCCTTCTGTGTTGAGAAGGCAGAGGACAAGAAAGCCCTGGGCCTTTTTACTTCACCAAATAAATGTTTAGTTCCTTTGAATTTTCAAAATACCGATTTTTTGTGTTGCATTGTCTTCCATTTCTAGAATATCCTCTGCTTCATGTTAGGAACTGCTTATGTTGCATGAAGCCCAGCCATTTCTTCTGATTTGCCACCAATTTTATCAGTGCTTTCAGTCACAGTTAGCTGGCAATGGGAAGTTACTCTGACAGCTTTGCCCACACCTTTATTCTTTCTGTTAAGATGTGTAAGTCTACATTTCACCTCTCTCCTGGAGTCCTATTAGGCAGTTTTCCTTTTTTTTGCTTGAAATTTATTCCTTCAGCTACTTAGGCAACTTACTAGCTGCTGGCAAATGAGGTATCAGAGCTCAAACAAATTGCAATTTTCCTTTGGTTGGTAACAAGATGAGTAGCACGGACTGCTGTTCTTCCTCCTTCATATTTTGATCTGGCACTTCAGGCAGGATGCATATCCATATACATCCAGGTCACAAAGCAGCTAGTCTCCGAAAGACACATCATTTGACATCTTCAGTTGCTCTTTCTTTGCAGTATAAAACTCAGCAGGTCCCTCCAAATTTTGAAGCAAGACTTCAGGGTTCTTTTCAGCTTGTCAGGTTCTGTTCCTGCTCCGACTCTTAAATGTCCAGACAGAGAGTACAGTCATTGTGCAAATGAAATGGTGCAGCTCTAATCAGTACCTCTGAAGGTGTGCCAAAAGCTGTGAGTCTGTCTTTACTGACTCAGTCCTCTCTGTCCAAATGTGGGAGTTATTTAGCAAAGCAAATGAGGCATTGTCAGGATTCTGGATACTCTGTGCCCTGAGGCTTTGTAATTGCTGACTTCTCACCATCTTAACCAGGGAAATGTAATACTGCATCGTAAGTATCTGCTGCAGCAGGTGGTGACTTCCCTTTTGATTCTGAGGGTCAGAGAGACCTCTCCATGTCTTGGGAGGAAAAAGCTTTTATGAAAGCTAGAAAAACAGCAAAAGCAAAAGAATAGAAGCTCCTCTGGGCCTTACGAAAGCTAGAAGTGTTAATTTACTTTTTGCCCATCTTGCATCATGAGACAGTGAGTTTGCAGAAATGGTTTAACTGGCACTAAATTAGCTTATCAATGCTTTATCTGCTAGAAGATCCACTCCAATGGATGGCTTAAACCATTTCAGCCAATTAGACCATAACTGGGGAATTCAGGACCACTTTCTTGAAATTATTTTCTGCAATATTAGGTCATTCATTGTTTTTGCAAACTGGGGGTGGGAAAAAAGGTGCAGAATACTTTGAGAAATGTTACCTTCCAAAACCAACCTATATCTGAATCTTTACTCTGCAAGAGTTATGAGAGGAATTCTTGTATTAGGGCCTGTGGTTGTCAGAGCCAAGGTAAAAACACCTGCTGAGGTTTGGTGAAGATCACAAAGATTATCTGAACAGCCTCTTTGAGGCAAGTTCTCATTGGTTGCCCTTAACATTGTTATATGTAATCGATTGTGCTTCACAACAACTGCATATTCTTTGAGATATACTGCCCCAAGATACAGCAAAACCTACTCCCCTTGCCCGCCCCATTTGAGTCCTGCTATTGTTTTAACTGAAAGAAACAGAGACACCCCAGTCCTTTATTTCTCACGTACTATACACAGGAGTGGAAAGCAGGTTCACTTAGGTGGTAATGCTGGCACTTAAGAATTAGGTGTATGTACTTTTGGCCACGTGCACGCAGACTAAATACGTCTCAAAGTACCTTTTACTCTTAAGTAAGTTGTCTAAACATTATCTGCGCAAACAGTAAGCTGTTAGATCTTAGGCTTACTCTGCTTTCAGAAGGCTTCTCCTAACCAAAGGTACTTCTGGAATCATAGTCCATACTTCTGCTCTTAGGAGCAATGGGTATATTGAATCCCTTCTTGGACTTTAGACAGACTGGTCTTATTGAGAAATTCCTGACAGAACTTCATTCTCCATGAGATATTTTTCCCCAGCTTCTGACTTGACCTTACTCGTGGCCGGAGTATTTTCCTTTGCTGTTGTACCTTCATCTTAGGTGCTGCTTTGTCTTCCCAGGTGAATTCCTTCTTAAATAAGACCAGATATTGCCCTTCAGACTCCATTGTGCTACTTAAAAAAAAGCCAGCCTTTTAGTTTTCTCTTATAAGGTCCACAGTATTCTGGTCAAGCTAATAGCTCTTCTCAACAACTCTGTTAATAGCTCCCTCTTGCTTTAGTAAACATATCAAGAAACAAATGCTCTGTTTGAGACACACTAGTGTCAACACACTAGTGCCTTCTGGTTATCAGGGTAGTGTTTGGTTTGTTGTTTTTGGAGTTGTTTGTTTTGGTTTTTTGTGGTTAGGTTTTTTTATTATTGTTGTTTGGTTTGGTTTTTTTTTTAATTTTTCTTTCTTAGCCATGATGTAATGCTCCTCATTAATAAATTAATTGTTCAAAAGATGAAAATTTATTTTTTTCCTATGCTGTTTCCATCTGATGAGCTCCAAATTTAATGCAAAAATTCTTACTAGGCTGTTAGTGATTGACCTTGCACTCTGTACCGTTAAATGTCACTCATTTCCATTATTCCAGTCCTAGAGATCTTCTATTTTTTTCTTGCATGATATTATAATTCTTTGTATTGAGAAATACCTTCAACATTGTCATCTGCATATTTCATCAAGCAGTTCTGATTTCTTTTCTGATTAAATAAGGTAGGCCTCAAGAATGAACCATGAAAAATTTTAGCAGTCCCAGACAAGGGATAAATCTGTAACTTTAACCTGTTTCTGTCTTGTATAATTAGTTCCCTTCCCCATGTACAGCTTTCCTTCTAATTCCCATCTTCTTCAACTTCACCAGTAATTTGCTGTGGCACTCTGCCAGTTCCTTCTCTTGTCTGGATAAGAGAGAGCTACTCTTTCTCTTTTTTCTCCTGAAAAATCAGATATCTTAACAAAGATAGCTGTCAATTTAAGACTGCGTTAGCTACCCTTGGTAGCTGGGTGTTTTTTATTCTATATTAAATTTGCAAAATTTCTTCTCATCCTTGTGTAGTATAGAGGTTACCTTAAACATGAGGGGGAGGTGGAGTGGGAAAAAATCCCAGCTGTGATCCAGGTACTTTCAGGCCTCTTAGATGGATATTTTACAATGTAAGTATACTGAGGAAGTAGGGATCCCAACCACATAGACTTCACTGTAACGTCAGAGTTTGAAGTCTAGTCAACCAAGATGCCTTTCAGGCAGTGGAGAGAAAATAGATGTCTGTGGCACATGATTTCAGTCTTTAAGGAATAACAGTTATGACTCCATGAAGACAACAGCCTGCTATAGTGAGTTTTGTATAAACTTGGTCTTATGAGATTTCTCAGTGGCCTTCTAAAGAGTGATTTTCCAGCACAAACTCAGTTCCAGATTTATCAGTTCCAGGTGCTTTTCGTAGTCTCCTGGAGCGTCGTATGGCATTTTATCTTCATAATACACCTGTAAGACATCTACCGGTGACCAATCATCAGGAATGTGGATAGTTTTAATTTTTCATATTAGCTTAAGATGATGCAAGGCCCTTTTCTGTAAATGGTGGGAAGGGACTAATATTCTGTAGGTTTAGGCCCTAACATTTTTGAAATTTAGGGTAAAACAATTGTTGAGAGAGGATCGTTCAACTCATTAGCTTAAGCCTGGAGAATATTGCTTTGAGGAATTGCTGTTGACTGTATGGCAACCCTGACAAATATCTTACATTAAATACGATTCACAGGCCTAAATTTGTTGGGGTAATTCTTGGCACATGAGTTCATAACTTCAGTTTTGATAAACCGTTATTGTTTAGTCATTCATATCACACAGTCGCTGCAAAGACTCTGGAAACTCTCAACTGCAGATCAACTCACTTCAGTTGAGTCACACCTGGAATGTCCCAAACACAGCATTTCAATCGTTATTTATTTATTTATTTTTGTTTCTCTTTTGAGGCTTTTGTTTCTGTTTTTGTTTTCTTAACAGAAGCTTCCAATATATAAAATTTAAAAAATTGTGGTTTTCACTTTTTATTTTTGGAAAATGATATTGCCAAGAGATATGTCCTATTGCCAAGAAATAATTGTACTATTGCTTTCCCCCTTCCCCCTATATAATAACAAAATATTATTTTTAGGAAAGTGTGTATTTATTTGTGTTCTTCACAAAAGCATAATATATTAGAAATAATTTAAATGTTGTTATAATCACGTTTAGCAGGGATATAGCAAACAATAAAAATTTAACATAGTTTTCCCTATGTTTCACTTAACTTTTTAAACAATTTTAGATTTTTCAGATCACTTTAAGACTGAGGAAACTGTTTCTACTTTAAAGGAGAAAATAATCTCTGATTAAATCTCTGATTAATCTCTGCATTTAAATGAAGTTTCTTACAAATTATTCTAAATATGGGATAGAAAATCAACCCATTTTATCATTGTTAACACATTTTGTTCTAGAGAAAATTTCAGCTAAGCTGTTCTTAGAGTCTCTTTAGCATGAAGTTTTCCAGAAAACCACACATCAAATTCCAAATTGGGAAGCAAATATTTTGTCAAACTGGGAAAAAACCATTTTGCCCTCTACCCTGGGATTTAGGTAAAACTCATAAAAATGTCATATCTAGCCATTTTAATTTAGCAAAATTTTCCTAAAATAGACTTTTCCATGCCCAGATGTGGGCTGATATTAAGCCCAGAACTCTAGCAGTCTCTTCGCAAGGTTACACTTCAGCAGAATTCTTAAAAAAGATATTATCAGCAGTAAGTGCTCACTTGAGGAAGTAAAATAGGTTGCGCAGAAGTTGTTCAGAATCTTGTAACTTTTCCAAGGTGAAGGAGAGACCGGGGGTGGGGAGGTGCAATGGAAATTTGCTCCTCACTACTAGGACTACATGCTATGCGAGAATCCAGGCAGAGAATCAACCTTTGTGTCTCAAAAATTTCTCTCATCCATTCCTGTGGCAGCTTTCGGTTAGTGAAGGGTATGTGTGATGTGTGAGTGAGTGTGTGTTTTAAAATTTTCAATATGGAAATTTATGTATCAAATTCACTCCTTTAGCAAAAACACACTTGGATGCATGCTAGCATTCAAAATCCAGTCTCACTTGTGGTTCCAAGCTGAGGAATAGGCAATCCTGCCCAATTCAAAGTATTTCCCAAGTACTGTGGTAGGATCAACAGGCAGGAAAAAAACCCTGAAATGTAGTGAGAACTATCCTGTGTCTGGAAGAGGCTGAGAATGGACAATGATCCGTGATGGTGTCTACCAGTTTATACTTTGAGTGACAGTGAAGACTGGTCAGACATTACTGGTATGAAATGAAAGAAATTTTAGAAGGAGAAGAAAATAATTTAGTTTCCATAAATTCTAATAGACAATGACTGGACTTGTTAAGCACAGCGATATAGTTGCAATCTTTGGGTTACTCTGCTGTAATCCTGAGAAATTATGGCTTCATTTTGACCCTGGGAGTGACATCAGTAGAAGACAGATGTCAGTAACTTTAGGCAAAATCAAGCCAGGATGGTCGTTCACCATTTTTATCATTCTGTGGTTGGTTATATGAATCTTACTAATAAAAAATTTTCCCCATTCACTGAGAAAAGTACGGGATACATGAAAAAATGGGTTTTAAGACTGGTTGAAGCATTATAAGGATCTAAAATTCAAAGCCAAGGGGAGAACTTCTGTTTATTAAATATTTTCTCTTAATCAAAAGGATTCAGTTAAAATTTTCTCATATACACTCCTATAATTGCTTAAATATGTTTCTGGTAAAAAGACCTAAAGTTTTGTCTCATTCAGATTGTATTAAAATCATCCTGCTGTCACTTGAGAGCGTTGCTAAACTTCTACAACTCTGAAGTCCTCTTAAATGTTCCCTTGGAAGAAATAGGACATGCCAGCTATTATTTGTCTCTATTATATAGATTTAGCACATTAAATATATAGAACACAGCACAATATTAGTAAATTACACAAAATAAGAAAACAAGATACTGCCAGGTCAGTGAAGTGTAAACAGTAAGAGGACTGAAAAAGAGGCAAAAGAGGACTGAAAATAAAAACCCCAAATAAATCAGTCCCCATCCATTCCTCTCTAGTAATCCTCTATAACATTTTAATCAAAAAAGGCTAAGTTCAAAGTACATTTGAGATTGTGTTAGAGATCTTGTGCAAGCTAAAGCTGCACAGAAAGACAATACATACGTGGGAAATTATTAATTCTTTTAAAAGTAGTGTTTTATCCTTTGGTACTGTGAAACCCCATACAAGAGATGCATAACCTACCTTTCCTTATCCAGCTCCATAAATGCACACTGTATTTTTGTTGCAAATCCTCAGCTCTATACACTTGGGACAAGCAACTCCCTAGTGGCAAATAGTTCAGAGAAACGGCACTGAGGAATTGAATCTGGTAATTGCTCTGAATTCATTGTTACCCACTTGATTTCATATAGTCATGGCCAAGTCTTCCATCTGTCTCTGCAGTCCAACAATGATTTCAGGACACTTGGAGCTGAAACCAAACTGTGGCTTTTTTTGGTTTTTGTTGTTGTTGTTGGTTTTGGTTTGGTTTGGTTTTTTGTTTGGTTTTTTTTTTTTTTTGGTTGGTGTCTGGGCTCTTACCATCACAGCCCTTGATTAAATGACAGCTTTTTGTTTTCATTGTCTTACCTTCTTTTCCCATTCAGTTCTTGACAGCCTTCCCTCTCAGCTGAATACTGTTATCACTTCTTTATTCTAATCCTTTCCCTAGCTGCCTATATTATCACCCCTCTGTTTCAGAACTTGGATACTTACCCTTTAATCCATTAATTGGCTTTTTACCCTCAGATCTCTTTGCCTCCTCTGAGTGCAACCTGACTCTCTAAGCCACCACACACCCACTTTGTTCTCTGTCTGTCCCTCCCTTGCACCTCCTGGCTCCGACTACATTTTGGTGCTACTTTCTCTTCTTTCCAGATAATCTTGTGCTTTATTTCTTTTCACAAAGGAGGGCTCTCTAGTTCAATATCACTTTCAGCATTGCCTCTGTTTCCTCCCTGTGTTTACGTATTGCCTTTCTACATTGCATTTAAACGAGGGTAGATGTATATAACAGGAATAATCTCTGCAGCAAATATCTACGTTGCCCTCAGAATAGGTCCATTTCCTTATCGGGGTTCAAAAGTGTTGGGCAACTTAATAAAATATGGGTTGTTACACAGCAAACATATTCACTTAAACGAGATTATCTTTTGATTGTGTCGGGTTTCTATTACTGTTTGCATGCAGTGGAAGTGTACATTTCTTAACTTTTTTTTAAAATCGTGTACTCTTTGTGTGTAAAATCTGTTTGTGTTAAAAGGAAATACTTTGTCTGGTGGCACCATTTAGTCCACAAATAATATTGCTTAATTTTAAGAAACCCTGCCTACCTTTTTTTCCTTAGTCAACATTTGAAAATATAGACTATACTGCAAAGAGGCTTGCTAGTCTTTTTGTTTTGTTCTCTTTGATGTTTTCTTTATATAGTGTGTATGAATACACACATTTGATATTTAGAAAAATAGGGAAAATTATCCTGGTGCTAATGTACACAAAGCTATTACACCCAGTCATGGTTAATAGCACTAAATGGATTTAGAGTGAGGAGTCTAGACTGCAATCCTGTCAGCATCTGCCCCTTCCCCAGTAATTTATTTGGGGTTTGCACCTGCAGGTGCTGAATCGGGACTGAATTCATACAGAATTTTTTACTTGGATCACAGGCACTGAAATAGTAACATTTAAGAAGAGCACTAAATAAAAGTGACTGTGTTACCATTAACTTTCCCTCCTTCCCTGTCAATATTAAAACAATAGAATCCTGATTATCCAGGCTCTTCCCAAGAGGATCTCCTTCTCTAATTAACTCCCTAATCTATTGGCACCCTGATTATTAGACATATCTTGTGCTGCCTGGTGCGTTTCAATGTTAGAAAGCTTTCATAAAATACTTCAGTTTTAGCTCATTCATTGGCTAGTGTACCTTTAACATTTCATGCAAACGTAGTGACTCTCCTTTCCTTTCCTTTCCTTTCCTTTCTTTTCCTTTCCTTTCCTTTCCTTTCCTTTCCTTTCCTTTCCTTTCCTTTCCTTTCCTTTCCTTTCCTTTCCTTTCCTTTCCTTTCCTTTCCTTTCCTTTCCTTTCCTTTCCTCCATGCTCTGGAGCATTAAAGCCTTTCTGAAGAGGGAGTAGGTATGCAGAGTCTGTGAGGACAGCAGAACTGTAAAGGTAACTGTGCAGAGATGAGAAGAAGTCCCCTATTGCCTGCCTCTCTGTTCCTACGTCCCATGCATGCAATAAGCTGCAGCTGGAAATCACCTTTTCCCTCAGTTTTAAGGATATGCATATGTATCTACAGGCATTTCCAAAGGTGAAAGGTTCTAACCCTTTGTACCACATAGCCATGGAAATGGGAGTTTGGTCAGGACTTGTAGAACAAAAAGGTTTTCTTTCAGAGTCTTGTGTATTTAGGCTTGTTTATATGAGACAGAGATGTGTGACTCAAATTCTTCCATCTCTAATAAAAGAAAAATAAATTTCACTTCTCACATAATATTTTTTTTTTAAAAGTCAGAATACACTTAACTCAGGGAATCAAACCAGCATACCCAGGCAGATCTTTTCCTTATTTTCACTTGGAAGAGCTCAAATCCTGTGGGAAACAGGGAAAGAAAACCAGTTTAAAGATTTTTTATCAAAAATTCTGTACCTAAGTCTTGGCTATATAAACTTTAAGTCTCAGAAATACCCCACTGTTTATTTGATGATTTTGTTGAATGACAGACCCGTTATTCTTTGGGTTTTTTTTTGTTTTTAATATTTTTAGCATTGGGCTATTCCCTTCTTTGTTTCATTCCATGGAGTATCAGCACGTGCAGTTCTCTTATAAGAGGACGCTTTTTAGTTGTTCAAATTGAAGTCTGTCATCAATACATAGTCTTGTAAAGACCTATGATGTGCCTCATGTCCTACACCTAGAAATGTGCCTTGGTGTGGTAGCTTTCAAGCAGATGCACACATCAGTGTGTAGACTCTTTTCAAGATGTTCGGCCTGGATCTGTCATTCATGCATGTGCAGTTCACAGATGGATGTGGTGGCCTTTTTGTGGTCTGTGAAGTCTGTGTTTTGTATTCATGGAGCCTTGCGCTAGTCCTGCTCGTGTGTGGAGATAAAGGCGTGGAAGGTGTTTTCATAAATCTCTCCAGGATCTCCCTCCAGTATTGACAGCATATTTTTTTATATATTTTTAACACCAGCAGGCAGAGCACCCCAAAAACTGTACCAATCATGTAGTGCGAAAGAGACAGCAAAAGACAGAAGGGTAAGAGAGATCATAGCAGTAAATACTTACTGTAGGAAACCTTTACCCACTGCATGCGATATTTTAACCCAATTCATAGTAACCTTAAGGTTCCATCAGGGATGCTAAAAAGCTTTGTAAGGACACAAGTGTTTTTCATAATATGAATTGATAATCCCTGAAATACATAACCCTCCCCCCCACCCCCCTCTGGCGGCTCTCTGTAACAGCTTGTATAATTCAAGACCGATTTTTAACTTAGTTATTCATAATGCTATTTATTTCTTGTTCATTCTTTCCTTTTATAACTATTTCTGAATTTCATGGACTTCTCATAAAACACTGTAATGCTAATGCTAAGGGTAATTTTCGAAAGGTGCTTCAAAAATATAGATGTTTAATATGCAGCTGCTCTCTTAAGGGGCAAAAGGTTTCTTCCTGCCACTTCTTTCAGGTTCTGTATTAAAAATCTTTTCTTTTTCTCTCAACTGTCAATATTTAAGGATGTACCCTTTCATGTTTTCTATAATCCTGTTAAAAATAGTAGGCATCTTCTGTATCTGTGGCTAGACATACAGCATGGTGCAAAATAATCTAAACACTCAAGATTTGTTTGCATATTTTCTCTAATGAAAAAGGCTCAAGATATATAATGAGACAGCCCCTCTGATACCGTTAATCAGTATCCACACAAGTTGATCCCTTGAATGCATTACATGATTCATAAGAAATTGCTTACCACAGAAGAAATTAAGATTGAGTAATATTTGCTGATGTCTAATTTTTCAGCTAAGAAATCTAACACTTTTAAGGAAGAAGAGGGGTAAGAGGTCCTCACTTATGTTCCTCTGCTCTCTGCAAAATAGGATAGTTGAAGACACAGCTATATTGCAAAAACATTTCTGAATACTGAGTAGAAAGGGTTCTTTCATTCAGTTGAACATCAGAGGACTATGGCACCATGTCTAAATTGTAAAAATATTTTGATTTCAAAATATGTTCAATAGGTCATACTTTTACAATCACAGCTTAGAGTTAATTACAATGTCTAGTCTCAAAACAGGTCTATGGTAATAAGTGTCTCACTAAATCATCATCTTCACTGTGTCTAAACTGTCAGGGTGGGGATTTTTAGAGGTGCCTAATCAATACATAAACACAAATCCTGTTAAACCTCTTCATGGTGCTGGTGAGCAGTTATGTCCTTTAGAAATCAGTCATTCTTCAGCCCAGATCCTGTTTTATTTTGCATGGACATAGTGGAAAAGAAAAGAAAGGAAAGGAAAGGAAAGGAAAGGAAAGGAAAGGAAAGGAAAGGAAAGGAAAGGAAAGGAAAGGAAAGGAAAGGAAAGGAAAGGAAAGGAAAGGAAAGGAAAGGAAAGGAAACACATCCTCAAGCATACTTGCAGAACACTAGGTCAGGACACTTAGCTAATGGGGAGGAAAGGTGCTCAGAGTTGTAGGGAACAGCACAAGAAAATCCTTTTTCAGCGGTAGTGGGTGTTTTGTCATACAGGATGTGCTGGCTTTAACACCTGTCCTGACAGGGTGGCTTGGCAAAAGCCAGAAATCATTGCATTGCTCCATCATTGTGGCAAAGTTCTGAAGCAAAACAAAATTGGAGGTGTGGGGGAAGGCATTGGCAAACTTGGTTTTTTGCAGGAATGAAGTCTGGAAAAGGAAGAGTTAAAGTTACTGCTGCTGTAGTGTACATACCAGCCTCTTTTGGTCTTTTAAATCTTCACAGCTCTCTTACAACAGGTTCTCTTCATGTCTAGAAAATGCGAATCTCTGGGCTCCTAAGAGCATCTGAATAGGGATATGTATTTCATCTTAAAACAAAAAGCGAAGAGGAAGAAAAAAAAAGAAAGAAAAAGTTATTCAAAGGATTTTGGAAACAGGTGTTCTAAATCAACATTAATTGGATTTCAGTTAATTATTCCTTATACTTTAGGGATTATAGGAAAGGAATATAGGGGAAAAAAGCAAGAACAACTTCTCTGACATACTAATTGCTCTAATATTATTTAAGCTGAGCAGCCCCTCATTCCTTTCAAACCCAGCCCACATAAATTGGCCTCCAGATGACTGTTACAGAGGCTAGGGAATAAGAATGCAGTAAAAAAACAAGAAGCAATCTTTGGAAACCACCTTTGCTTGGGAGGGTGGTTACTAATTTTGTCTGTTATGTGTACCATCCCCTACCTGTAATTAGTAAGATAAAGACAACTGCTAAAAAACTGTTGTGTCTTGATATTGGACACCCCATTTCTAGTATGAATATCATGTGATTCTCCTGATACTTTATCCCTGGCAGTTTATGGTCTATTCACACATTTTATAAGGTTTCTCCAGGGCTCACAGAGCAAGGCTGAGTGGAAGACAGGACATTATTAAGGATTGTATTTTGGCTTTTGACTTTCTGTTTTAATTCCTCATGGGAATGAGGAGTATACTTTTTGCCCAGCATTGGCACTGGGATAACAGCTGAGGTGAAAAATTGTATATGGAAAGTTTTAGTTCACCTTTGAGAACCAACTAATTACAAATTTGAAAGAGGTGGGAGAGGGGGTGTGTGAGACAAGATAAAATGATATTTTCAAAATTATTATAAATTGGAGTGGTCTAAAGAAATTACCTTTAAAATTAACTGCAAGTAAGGTGCGGGGTTTTGTTTTGGTTTTTTTTGTTATTTGAGTTAAACTTTAAGTTTTGCAACATTTTGGCTGATCCCTCTTAGTTTTAAATTGATGAGGGTGGGAGCAAGTGTGACTCCTGCTAGTCTCCTCTCACTGACCAGCTTCAGAGAAGTGTATGATACTTGTGATAAAAGTAATAGGTTTTCAAAGTTATTTTTAAACTTTAATATGATACAATAATCAGAGCTTCTAATAACAACTAAGATAATGTTTTACAAGTCTTTTGCCTTAACCATGTATCTTTGAAGAACTCCCCACCCCATATGTTTGAAGTATACATGAAAAGTGTCACTTTTGAACAGGAGATACAGTCAAGTTTTATGTGAAATTATTTACACGGCAAATTTTAAAAGATTTTGGAAAGCCTAATGAAACTTGCCTGAGGGCAGTTAGAATTTGCATTCCAGCTTCCTGCATGTGTGACAAGTTGCTAAGTATCTCAGTTTAAAAAAATTGGAAGAGAATTTCCTACATTCAGTAGTTCTTATAACTGAGGTGTATTTCTAAGGAGATATACTAATGCCCACTGTATGTGTCAGCATATTTCCCACCCCTACAAACAGATGGAAACATAATTACTTCACATCTACAGTCTCTCATTTACCTGGCTTCTGTACATATTTGCATAAGGTCCTGACAGGAACTTTAAAGATCTGAGATTTTTAAGGAGCTTATGAAAATATTATTCTTAAATTAAAATGGTCTGTTTTAACCCAAAGTTCTCCCACATCTGCATGAAATTTGTAAGAACAGACGCTTTTGTTGTTGCTATGAAAGCACAACAGAAAGCAGTAGTGAAAAGAGTGATTTCATGTGTTGGTAGCTTTCAGAGAATTGGCCAGATATGTGTCTGTATTGTGCTAGATTCTCTTGTTTATCTCCTCAACCCACAGCATTTAGAGAGCATCATTTCTCATACTGTGCCGATGATGGTAGGAAAAAAGTATTTCTCTTTCGAATGCCACTATTTCTAACAGACAATGAAGTGCAAAAGTAAATCTTTAAAGTTTTGTTCAATAACTTTAAGACAGAATTAAACATATGAAGAGAAATTATGAAAATGTGTGTAAGCTATATATGCATCAGTACCTAATCCTTGCTTTCCCAAATGTGGCAGTTCATATTTTTTCTCTTGGTCACCAGTGTTTGTTTCTTGGTTTGTTAATTTTTTGTTTGTTTTTTTTTATTAATCTACTGTATGCAAGCTTTATTCTTGCTTGAACAGAATGTGCTTTTATTTTGCAAATGAATATGCAAACTTTTCTTTTTTGGGAAAGGAAAGGAAAGGAAAGGAAAGGAAAGGAAAGGAAAGGAAAGGAAAGGAAAGGAAAGGAAAGGAAAGGAAAGGAAAGGAAAGGAAAAAAAAAGACACTCTAAAGTTCTGTTTCAGTTTTTTTTTGTTTTTTTTTTTTCCAAATCAATTTCCTCAGTATCAGGTTGCAGAAAAGTATTTCTCAAATTAAATATTCAATTCATAGCCCGGATGTGTTTTATGCTCTTTTACACTGTACGTATCTCAGCACTAGTGGCATTTTAATGCTGAGAGTTCTGCAGGCTTTTTTTTTCTACCTCACTTTTTCCCTTTGCTCCCCCATCTGACCCTTCTGACCTTTGCTAAAATCTTCACCATGGTTTGTAGGTGATAATTGACTGCTTTTTAAAAGACACTTTTTGTATCAGCTGAGTGCTGCTTGTTTGAGATGTGAACACATTTTATGGACAGAGTCAAAGCCTGGTTGTGCTCAGTCATATGTGCAAAAAAATACATTGTTAGTCGCCTGTAATCCCTAGCCCATGGTGGCTCTCTCCAGTTTATATGTGAGAAGAGATGTGCTTATTTAATCACAGAGCAGATGCGGGGCCTAAGGGCCTGACCCAAAGCCCATTGAAATCAGTTGGAATCCTACCAGAGGTTTTAATGGCCCTACGTGTTTAGATAAAACACCTGACTCATATTTCTGAGAACTAAACAAACAAACAAAAAGCAACTTATTTTTTCTTTCCTCACTCCTTTCCCATTTGCCTCAGGAGGAAAATCCCGCCCTGTACTCTAAATACAATGTAAACAATTTAATAACCCCCACCTGACAACTATTCTGTTAATAAAGTGTTATAATAGAAAGCTGGAACGTGGCTTCATAGCACTGTGGTGGCTACGGTACCTTTTTGCACTATGAACATTTTCTGATAATTCTTTGCATGTAAAGGTTGATGTGTTTGCACAGAAAACGGTTTGTACACAATATGGTCTTAGGACTACATGCTGAAAATATCTGTGTAGTCAGTGTAGTCTGTGAAATATAGCAGGAGAAAATATTTATGAGCACCACAGGACATGAAGCTCAAAGTGCAGTCATTTCTAAATGAAAATTATGTGACAGTTCATCAGTATTTAATGCTAACATTGCTTGATCTAGACATAAAGAATTTAGCAGCCATTTATCATAACATACAGTACTGTTCATTTCCTGATTTGCTTAGAATACATTGATGTTTTAATCTCGACAGGAGCCACAGGTCTAATTTTAGCTATTTAATGAAAGGAAAATCCAGCGAGAGACGGATTTCTCACATGGCTATTAGAAGCCTACTCCCACAACTTGAATTGGTTGGTCTTTTTAATGCACGCTCCCAGAAGCCACTGCTTGGTCCCTGCGCCAGATGCAGGTGTTCCCTTGTGCTGTCAGCCAGGAATGATTAATGAGGATTTGCCCCTACTGAAAGCAGTCTTTGGAGCATTGTTCAGGGCATCTGTGGAACTGTCGGGGGAGACAAGGACACAAGTGAACAACCAATTATTTGGCCATCACTGAGGCAGCATGAAAAAGACATCAAATTGGACAGAGGAGCAAAGCTTTTGTTTCATGATCATATTTTTAGGTGTTAATAGTAACAGAGGAATTCTACCTGTTTTGTTTTTCCTTTTTTTTCCCTTTTTTTTCAGGGGAGAGGGGAAGGGCTCAAGCAGTGCTTTAAAGCTAGGAAAGGATGTGCAAAAGAAACAGATACAAAAACTGATCATAGTCCTTTAAAAGTGTTGAAGGGAGGAAAACACACAGAATTGATTTCTTGGCAGTTGCACTGTGTGTATAAAGAAACACCATTTTGCTCGGCTAACATCAGGGAACGAGGGCTAAGAATTCTGTGAGGAGGAGGATTTCTTATGCAAGGAGCTTCTTAGTAGCTGTCCAAATACAACAGTTCAGGAGCCGGGGCTTTAACATGTGATAGTGCAAGGAAGTGTTACATTAGGATTCTGAAAAAGAAAATGTAAGGAAACAAAACCAGAAAACATCTGCAAGACTGGGTTCAGCATTCAGCCTGCATCCCTCTTTCTGTCTCAAGGAAAACAAACTTAGGTGCAGAAGAGTGAAGGAAAAAAGGAGGAACAGAACTAAAAGTACTCTGCCTAGGCTTAGACATCCGTGTTTTTATATTTACCAAGAGTTGTGATTATAAATACTAATTTTAAACTAGAAGGAAAGGATTTTCAGAACAATCCAATTACTGAATGAATTATTTGTAAAATACATAATATGCTCCATCCTTTAAAGCCTCTTTTTACCACAGTATTAAGAATAAAAAAGTTAATTATACAGCTTAATTCTAATGAGGAATATAATGTTTTAGTGACTAATAATAAATATAGAACAATTTCTACTGAGGCATTGTAATTAATATTCTCAGTGGCTAATTCCTAACCTCAGAAGTTCCTCTGTCCCCACACATTCATGCAAGAAAAGGAGTTTGGATCCTGAAACAATTACCAATCATAATTCTAAACTATTCCTTAACGAAGAAGAAATTACATTTCTAAATTAATGGTTTAGTTATATTTGAGTACCTGGATTTAGGTTTATTTTGGGGTTTTTTTCAGATTGTTTGATGGCTGTAATTTATCAAGGAGGACTCATGGCATTCATAAAATTATTTGAATCTCCGTACATAAAGGCCAGTTTCGTTATCCAGCTGGTTTTTAGGAAGTTTTACTAAGCAAAACATTTTTGCCTGCTTCACATTTAGAATGAGTTGCCACAGGTAAAAATTTGAATTATGATACTCAGATTTTCAGAATTTTTCATCTCAGTGTCAAATGGCTGGGTCTGAAACCTGAACAGTTAACTGCTGTTTCTATTTACTATACGAAAATAATTTTATTAGACAATAAAAGTTTAAAATAATAATTAAAAACCAAGTATTTAATAGCCACTTTAAGAAAGAAAAAACCAGTACAATACACATGTAAATTAAGCTTTTGTATTTAAAGAATATAACATATTCCTTTATACTACCCAGATGACAGTCTTGCTTAGAAGGAAATCACTAAACAACCTAAGAATCTTTAGGATATTCCAGCATTCCTGATAGTTGTGCAAATTGTAGTCTAGAATTTTACATTGGGAATAGCCTCAGGACTTTGAACCGCAGTACTGCAGGTCTGTCCTTTTCCAGGAGTACAGCCATCTGTTACTCTCTGCAAAGAGCTCTGACACTTAAAACCAAGCTTTGCCCCCTCTTGCCCTTGGTATATGTGCCTTTGGTACCTGTGCTGGAACATACAGTGACTTTATTGGTAGCTATAATATCAGTGTACAGACACGCTCAGCTCTCTTTCCTTCCCGTCAGGAAGAGACTATGGCATCAACAACACGCCCCTGTGTCTGACATCACTTGATGGAAGAACAGCCTCTTACACTCCTCCTGGGCATGATGGAAGTGATGGGAGTCAAATATTTCCAGGATCTAAAGGAATGTTTATAGCATCTCTAAAGAGGATATTTGCTTGTGACTGTCGAAGTGCTGAACTGCGTTTCCTAATCCTAGATAAGTAAATAGAAAGGAAACTTCCTGCTGCTGTAGACTGTGCTGAAGACTGCACCTTTTCCTGCCAGGTATGGACTTTGCCACAGTTATTCAAGGGTTGCTTATCACTCTGTTGTATTACTTCAGACTGTTCTACTTGGAGCTGTCAGCTGGACAGAATAGAAACATCCGACGTTAAATCTTGAAGATGAAATTTCTGAGTAACACAAAGCAGAGCACGGCCTGTTACTTAATGTGCCAGCAACCTACAGCATCAGAATGTCCTCCAGGATGTGGGCGTTCTCTCCAAATCCCTTGGTGGGTGAATACCTTTGGGATGGGGCTCCTGTGAGCCCCCATGGGGGGTCCCACGGAAAAAAAGTCAGGACAATACTATAAAGACAGGACTGAATCCTTTTAGTGGAGGTTCTTTGGCCTGAAAATAGGGATTGGATTTGCCAAGTAGGGCCTGTCATGGGAACACCCCTTTTTACATACCATTTCCTCCAGTACGGTGACATCTCTTCTATCCATTACATTCCTCTGCAATCTGCGTGCTTTTCAGAAATAATTATGTTTCTTCCAGTGCTTGTGCTCAGGTTGATATATCATGTATTTTGATGTTTTCCCTGTAAACTCTTATGTATGTATTTTCATGGTACCGCAATAAAAACATCAAAATTTAAATTCCAAGCAAACCAAAACCAAATGGGCAAGAACATATGGAAAGGGATAAACCCATTAACATCTTTATTATGAGTGTTGTTTGCTAAAAACATCAGCTTTGATTTGGCTTTATCTACTGAAGATTTATTTTACAAAACTATAAAAGAATTCTGAAGCTGTCACTTATGTTTTTACAAGGATCTCTAATACTTTGCAGACTGCATAAGACTATGAAGTAGTGGATTAGTATGAGGTTAGTACCTTTGAGATGATTTTCTTGGAACTTCTTCATGGATCATCGCAGTTCTTTTGATGAAAAAATGTTTTTTTGTCTCTAAACAGCATAGCTACTCTAATACATTCTTAGGGACAAAAAAAAAAAGAGAAAAATCATTAAAGCTCAAATAAATAGTTTGTAGCTTTTAATATCTAATATTTAATTTTCATTTAATGCGGGAAAGAATGAGGATTGTTAGAAACATGCTATTATTATGGGTGAGCATTTACTTCTTTTATTTATGCTATAAGTAAAACCTAACAGCAACATGCTCAAGAATTCAGGAGTGTCAGGAGTTGTCTTTTGTAGAACTTTTGACCATCAGGATTTCTCCCTTTGTCCCTTCTCCTGCTGGTATAACACAGCCTGATGATTCTGGTCACTGCAGCCAGTGTGTCTCTGCTGGTGGTGACGGTGATGAAACTCCTAAGACTTTTGTGACTGTTCTTGCCTCCAGGCCTGAAATGAAGGGAGGCTGCAGACAACTGGGGCAATGTCATTAGAAACTCATCAGCACGGGTTGTTAATGAACCATTTGATAAAGCAGAAGGAATTCTCTCTGCTGTTTGCACTATCCACAACAACAACAACAAAAAGGGCAAGGGTAAAAGTTTGGATGCAAAAATACTCCCCTTTGCAGGAGCAGGGTGAATCAGCTGCAGTTTGTTTCATTATCAAGCACATGACCTGGTATAGGGACAGGCAGGGTGGGCAGGGATTTTGCAGATGACATTTCTATATTGATTTTATATAATAGTGCTGATACGTGCTTCGTTTGGGCTGCAAAAATTCCAGTGTGAACTACTTCAGTTCTGGCTCTTTGGCAACAGAGAATTGTGAGGCTAAATAAGACTTCAGTTCCTTTACCCTCAGCAGCTGATTTTTGCACCTGAAATCCCAGAGCTAACAGTCTGGTAGGTTTGTGCTCACACATAGGTATGTATTCACTTATAAAATCTATTTTGTCCAAAAACTCATCTTATATCCATAGAAAACTATCTATGGATTTTATAAACAACATTGGTTTATTCAGCTTTTATTTTTCCTCTGTGCTTAAGAGCAGGTTACACTTAGGACTGATGTGTGAGGTCAAAGGGCTTTTCTTCTCCTATAGCCCCCAGTTGGTTTTTTCACCAGCATAATTTCCCACCAGCATACTTTCCCACCATTTCTTGATTTGACTTTCTTCTTTCTAGTCCCTCATTTCATGCAGGTTTTTTTAACGCTTAATACTACCTTGTACACATATTCTTTTTCCTTTTCCTCCCTCCACCTCCTCACATCCTGCATTCGTGCATTCGCTTTGCATCCTATTTCAACCCATACACTTCTTCCTGTCTTTTTTTCCCCACACGTTTGTTTGTCTTCCATTCTGCTATAACTGGGAAAAAATAAAGTTCTTCATAATTAAGGAAGCAGTTCTTTACTAATGGTGGTGAAATTTCAGCATGTATATTCACATACATGCTGGAAATAACAACGTGGTTAAGGGTTGCTGATTATTTTTCTAGGGAGACTATCTTTAAATTAAGAGGCTTTCCTAAACGTTCTTTGTAATGTAAAATGTTTTAAATTACTCAGTATCAGAATATGAATTAGGCAAAATATTTTTCAGTATTTGGATGGATTATGAAGCCTCACCTTATATATCTTAATTGTTAGCGTGTTCTTTGGGTTTGTATGAACTGCCAGGGTTTACAATTTGTGTGTATTTACTTTAGTATTAAGTTCTTGACTGCTTCAGCTTATTCTATTGTCCTTTGCAGTGCTATGTTAATGGCAAGCATAGCAACGCCAGTTGCATATATTTGTTTGAATGAATGCTACCCATCATATGATCCTTACTTAAACCACATTTTAGCCTATTTTTGGAAGCTTTAAAAATGCAGACAATGCTGCAAATTCATATCAGAAGTGAAAAATGGATTATTAGAGTATTTTGGCCAAATAAAAGATGCAATCCTTTGCTGGGAAGAAAGAGAAACATCATCTAAGCTGGGATGTAGATGGTTAAAAGAAGTGGCGATCTGTAAGAATTAACAGAAAATAGTACAGAAAGGGTATTTCTTATGAACTACCAGAGCCTAGCATTTTCATAAACCATAATCTTGATGACAAATCTTGAATATTAATGAAATGATGATTCTAAGAATACCAATATAAAAATATTTGAGATAATAATTTCTGAGGTTTGTACTGCCCCATTCCACCTATCAACCAATAGGAAGTCAAAGGACATTTTAAGAGAAGTTTATTAAAACCAGTTGCATTTGAAAAGACTATCTACATTTCAGGGGTTGCTTCAGGTTCTTACCTCCTGGATATAGATTATCTTTGTTTTCAGAATTGCTGAAGCCAAAAGTACAGTCTGTAAGTTTGAGTGAACTTTCTTCACCTAATTTCAAATCTGCTTGAACTTAGTGACTTTGTATATTTGATTTAAGCTTCTTGGAGTTTGCATTCAATAAAGGCGAAGAGTACAGGTGAAGGGAGAAGAGACAGAAATATCCAGGAAAAAAAAAGCTTGAGATATATATATGTATATATGCCACATGTGAATTACTTGTTTCTTTTTTAGTATCTTCTGTGTTTTGCAGCATAGAAGTTTTCTGTGGGGAAAAAAAAATAAATCAAGTAGCCATTCTTGGTCTTAATAGAATCATGCACAATCTGTTTTTTTCTTCATTAGCTGTAGCCTTAGCAGACAACTAGATCTTATGATTTATTTGTCCAGGCTTGCAAGATATTCTTCCAAAAGTGAATCATGGTATGCCAGAAGACACGTGAAATGGAGTGATCTATGTTGTTCTTCTCTTATTGTCTACTAGAAAGTCTGTCCATCCCTGATTTTAATCACACCCACTTAGTGGTCAAGCTAATTCACCCTGCCAGCCCAGTGATCTAGTTTGGTGTCCACTGCTGTTATTACAGACTGGAGGTCAAACCTTTTATCTATTTTTGCCAAACTCAGTGGGACACAGTTTCTTGCTGGGAGTCTTTGGAATGAGGCAATAAATCTTATTGCTAATATCCCAGTAGGTAGTAACATGTCTTCCTACAGGCATATCTTCAGAATTTTTCCAGGCTCTGTGAACATAAATAAAAACTTTTTAAAATCCTGTGGGGATTTTGTTTTATTTTTATTTCTGTCAAAGAAGTATCTCCACTTACTCAAAGCCTAGTTGTGAATTGTCAACACAGTCTTCCTAGATTTTGTCTTCATTTTCGTGTCCATAAAAAAAGAATATAATTGAATCATGCTAACAATTCTATGCCTGCCTGTGCGTACAGGTAGCTTTTTGTGGCATAACCAGTTTACATTGCTTGTCATAGTTTGGTAATATGCCAGAACCCACTAAAATACAATGCACATGGATTTGGGGAATGCTGCACTACGGAGCACTTGCTTTGCCTAACAGTAATTCTTGGATGGTGAAGAGCAGTGATTTTCTACCTAGGATCTGAATCGATGGAGACAGACAGAGAGTTGTGGTCGATGACTCTATGTTCAGATGTAGCCCAGGGATAAGTGGTGTCCCTCAGGGACACATCCCTATGTCTTGGGACTGGTGCTCTTTAATATCTTCATCAGTGACAGAGAGAGTGAGATCAAGTGCACACTCAGCAAATTTGCAGATGACACAAATATAAGAGGTGCAGTTGACACACCTGAAGGATGGGATGCCGTCCAGGGGGACCTGGGCACACTTGAGAATGGGCCCACGAGAACTTTGTGAAGTTCAACAAGTCCAAGTGCAAGGTGCTGCACCTGGGTCAGGGCAATCCCAGACATGAGCACAGACTGGGAGGAGAACTTACGGAGAGCAGCCCTTCAGGGAAGGCCTTGGGGTTTCTGGTGGATGAAAAACTGGACATGAGCCAACAATGTGCACTCATGGGCAGGGAGCCAACTGTATCCTGGGCTGTATCAAAAGAGGAGTGGCCAGCAGGGCAAAGTAGATGATTCTCTCCCTCTTCTTTGCCCTCATGAGACCCCAGCTGGAGTGTTGCATCCAGCCCTGGTGTCCCCACGTAAGAAACACATGGACCTGTTAGAGCAGGTCCAGAGGAGGCCACAAAGATGATTGGAGGTCAGGAGCAGCTCTCCTGTGAGGACAGGCTGAGAGAGCTGGGGTTGTTCAGCATCGAGAAGAGAATCTTCTCTTTCTTCCGGGGAGACCTCATTGCAGCCTTCTAGTACTTAAAGGGGACTTATAAAAGAGAGAGAGCGGGACTTTTTACATGGGCAGATAGTGATAGGACAAGGGAGAACAGTTTTAAATGGAAAGAGAGATTTAGATTAGATGTTAGCAAGAAATACTTTACTCTGAGGGTTGTAAGGCACTGAAAGAGACTGCACAGAGAAGCTGTGGATGCTCTATCTCTGGAAGTGTTCAAGGCCATGTTAGACAGGGCTTTGAGCAACCTGATCTAGCAGATGGCATCCCTGCCCGTGCAGGAAGTTTTGAAGTAGATGATTTTTAAGGTCGCATCCAATCCAAACAACCCTATGATTCTAGGATTGGAAATCCTGTGGAGAGCAGTACATGAGCTGGCTGCAGAAGGTGACTTGAAAGCAAGTTTTTATGTTACACCACTGTTTATGTGAAATTTGGCATTTATGGGTCAAAACCAATAAAGCCACTAGTGTACAACTGTAAAATGCTTTGCTTTGTCTCTAAGCATTAATTTAAGACCCAAGGTTCACATTGCCTAGAGCCTTTGTGGATACCGTGAAAACCTGCTCCAGTTTTTTTTCTGTTATTGAGCTGACACCCAGATTAAATGTTCAATGTAAAGTTCTTTCCCTCTCCCTACTACTGCACTTAATGCATCCTGGCCAAATGAAATTACATGGTTGTATAATAGAGGTACCTTTATAACATAACTTATTATAATATATTCATATTATATAAAAAATTCAAAACCTATAATGTAAATTTATTATAATAAAAAGGCATTGCAAGAGTAAAGATGTTTTAAAAGAATGGATTAATTGTGAAACTGTCATAGCATTAGAAATCTTGTAATCCCCATGCAGGGCCCAATTGGACTAGTCTGCCCACATAATGCTTATTGTACCCTGCAGACTAACCAGCTCTGATTCACACTATCTAATTAATTGCTTTTAATTGTAGTTGTTTTAGCAATCCTCAGCTTTGTTTTTTCTGAAACTGGTTACTGTGTAGTCAGTACTGAGGGTCATCCCTTGGGAGTTTTTTGTGTATGTGGTTTTTTTTTTTTATTGTTGTTGGGGGTTTTTTTGTTTGTTTTTGTTGGTTGGTTTTTTTTTTCCAAAAGCGGCTCATCTCCCATAAGTCTCTATAACTGCCTGAAAGTGTCACCTTCCTATTCTCTACACAGATGCATCTCTTGCACTAGTTCATTTTCCCTTTTCAAGGTCTCCTCTGCTTCCACCAACACTGCAAGAGAAGAACCAGTTCAGGAATTACATTTCGCCCCTCTGTCCACATTTAATAATCTATGATGAGTCTTTCACATTCACTGCAAGATCCTTGGAATATCTTTTGAAGATGGAAGAAGCAATGAGCTAGGATTTCTATCACAATTCTTTTAGCTCAAACTGGGGGATAGACATTGAGTTTGCCTGTAATCCCTGAAAAGGAGGAACTTTCTGATGCTTTTTCTTTCAGCAAAGGATAAGTTGGTTACATATCCTTTCCAAATATAAGAAAGTAGCTCAGATTCCACTTCTCCTCTGATAGGGAACCAGCCTGCCTGGTGGACAACAAGCAGCACAGTGCAGCTGCCCCTGCTCTAGGTACCACATTTTTTGAACTGAGTCCAGAAAGATTTTTTTTTTGTCTCGACTCTGTTCCGTAATTGAAAAGTGAAAAACAAATTGTCTATCGGTCCTTCTTTTCTGTAAGTCTTCAAAGGAGTCTGCAGTGCAGTGTGTAGAAAACCCACCGCACTGTATCCTAAACAGCAATTAGCTCTGAGAAAGGACTGTAACCATGAAATAAACATTTTAGAGCATCAAGGAATACAAATGCTTTTTTCCTAAATTATTCTTTATTATGATGTAATTGCTTAATTTTGAATTTGCCTTAGCACAAGCTGAGAAACTCCAAGTAGACTGCTGTACTATGCATTGATTTTCTTCTATGAATTCCTGCTGAGACGAATATTAGAACATATTTAATACAAATACACATTTATTCAATGTATATGTTCATATAAATACCGAAAAGCAAGTGTTCTCAAACTTCTATATTATAGACTGAAAAGGACTTGAAAGAATGCTTTGTGGAACATATGCTCTCTTTTTCTCCACCAAATAAACAAATCTGCTTTAATTATTTTTTAAATTAAGTTCATAGAGGTATGTTTTGATTTTTAAAGGTGACTTTTTGACAATGGAAGCGCAGGATAGAGTGTAATTCCTTGGGTACATTTTACCTGAGTTAGTTTATAGTGAGAAAGGAGAAATGTCCCAGCTCTGTTGCAGGCATATTTTCTGACCTTGGTCAAACTGCTTAAATTGTCTGAGTGAAATCCTAACCCTACTAAAGTCAAGAGGATTTTCGCCATTTATTTCAATGGGGCAAAGATATATCACATTTGAATTCTGAATAGTTAATAAGAATGGGATAACATGTATCTAACTCTCACAGCTCTTGTGAAGCTAATTAATCAGCAGAGTACTTTGGGATCCTCAGAAGTATAATAGAAGCTGCAAGTACTATTATTTATTTGTCATGTAATTGGAAACCAGCAAGGTAAAAAGTCATTGATAAAAATCCACATCACAAGGTCATTTCTTTCAATGTCGCAAATCTCTTCTTCAATCAAGAGCTTTGTAACTGATGAAAAGTACTGCCTAATCATAACATTATCAAGTCAATTTAATTGGTGCTCTGGCAGCACATGAGATCATAATGAAGTCATTTTTGCTAGTTACAGACTTAAAAATATTTTTATAGCACCGTTCATCCCAGTGGAAACTTTAAAGGCTTTGCAGACAGGATTAAGGTTTCCTGCCTCTGTTACACAACTGCCTTTGTGTGGTAGATACCAGCTGTTTTAATCATGTCTAAAAAACTACTGGTAAACATGATATTACTGTGTTTATACTTATCCTTTATACCTGTTACATAGTTTGTGCCTTTAAAATTAATGTTCAGATACGTCAAGGTAAAGAAGTAGCACTTTTGGATTAGAAGGGGTCTGATTTTTTCAAGTTTGGACACTGGTAGTTGTCACTGTTGCTGAAGCACAGTTTTTTAATACGCCCCGTGTCTGTGAAAATCCCATTTTTGACAATAGAAAGGTCTACATGTTTTTGCACAATACTCTGTTTCACTTTGTCAGAAACTTAAAGCCCCAAAACTGATATTGGCTTCACCAGGTGAAGGTTTGGAGTAAGAACGGTTGGTTAGGTTTCTATCAGCGTGCCCTGTTACATCAAGTGGATTGCTTAACTTACCGTGGTGTAAGCTTCTGCATTGCAACAGATGGAAATAATGTCATTTGTCTTTTCTTTGCCCCATCTCTTGCATAGGTGGAGTGAATGAGAGCTGGTGCACCAGTACCAGGGTCCTGCCTACCATCACTCCCCTCCTTGAGGAGCTGGATGCCATGGCCACAAGTCCCCGCAGTGAGCTCCTGCCACTGACCACATGCCACCTGCCATGGCTTGTGGCCAGTGAAGAGCAGGCTGTGACTTTCAGCTCTCTCTTGCCACTTGCTGCTTTAGCAAGCATCTGACTGAAAAGCTCATTTTAAAATGCAGCCTTTAGAAAAAGCAGCAAATGCAAAGCAGCCAAAGGCTAAATATTGTGGCTCAAGAAGGGATGGTGTTTATGAGGAAGAGAGTTTAAAATCAGCACCTTTCCTGCCTAGTTTCTCATTTCCACCTCCTTCCCTCCCTCCCTTCTCTGTGGACTCCTCTTCGTCTTTGATATTGACCAGGCTCCACAGCCCGCTTTTAATCAGTTGTGCCTGAATGTGTCTTGGTTACTGGCAAGCTGAAATTTCTTTCCCTCTCTGATGGAAAGCAAGGAACTGTGGCCTCCCGCAATCCAGCTGTGGCATTGAGCACTGGCTAAGCAAGACTGCTTTCCACTGCAGCTTACCCAGGGAAAGGTGAGAAAGAGTGACTGGCAAAGGAGGCAAACTCCTGTGGGAGTTTTACAGGTACAGGTGTTTTGTCTTTATAGGCAAATTCTCATATGTTAAGAGGGAAAAAATATTACAAGAACCCTGATATATAAGGCCAAGGACCATAGGAAGTAAAATAATGACAGACAGACAGCATTTTCTTCCATTTTCCCTTGTTTAGAACCACAGCCACATCCTTACCTATACTGAAGTGCATTCTGTATGGACACCACTCCAACAGTGTGAAAGAATACTAAAGTGGGTGTAAAAAGTAGCTTTTCTAATGTAATGGTTTAAGGGATCCTTCCATGTAACATTTGTAAAGCAATGAGTATGGTTCTTAGTTTCATTGACATTTCATTGACTTTCATTGACCAGCAACGTGTCAGTCTTACCACAGAATTCCCTTACTGCCATCAGACTCTAGTTTAGCATAGTCAATGCCTCAATTTGCTCATAAATACAAATAAAACCAAGAATTCTAGTCCCTATCCCCCCAGAATGTGCCAGGTTTTCAGGAAGCAGAGAATAAATCACCCCTACAGCTGGGGCAGATCTTTGCTTTAGATGTTCCTGGATAATCTGAGAAAGGTTATGCACTTATAGAATTAATGTCAACATTTATTTATTGAATATTATGAAGAAAATATTATGACCAGTACTTGTGAACTTCACCTGAAGGCACTCTAAACGACCTTCATATGTTTGCAGGGGACTACATCCCGAGTTCCCCCAAAGAACCCCAGCTGCCATGCTCAGTGCCTGCAACTGCTGTATGCACTTCTGACAAGCCTTTCACCTTCCCTCATTCTTTGCAGTGATAAATTTAGCCTGATTTTAGTCCTAAACTTATTTATGGTAAAGCTTATTGTCCCATAGTACATGTAACCTGGGACAAAATCAGATACCATCTAAAGTTTAGGCTTTAGATTTGCAAGTTCTTAACTTCAAATCTCAGTTTAGGCCTGTTAAAAGCTTTGTTTTGATGACATTCTACCCCAGTTAATTTTGTGATGAGTTTGGATTTTCTATTTACCTCAATCCACCGCAAAGGTAACAGGTTTATCTTGTTAGTAGTCTTTCTGATTAACCCTGCAAAGGAAGTACCAAGTCATTGTAGATGTAGCTTGAGAAGTTATGGTCCTTGCGGGGTGATCTGGTAGAGATGAGATGTGGTGCTATGCTTGCAAGTGTATTTGGAAATGAAGTGAAAGTCTGATTATTTTTACAGAGGAAAAAAAATAAAAAGAAGACAAATTTAAATCTTAGCTGTGGATAGAACATCTAAGTGTATTTTGCTTCCCCACATTTTTGGTTTTTCAGATGTATTTCTTTTCAAACTCTGTTTGCTGCACAATTTAATCAGAACTGCTCAAAAATCAAATGTCCCATTTTCATGGGTCTAGAACGCACCTAATTTTTTTGCGCGCTTGGAGAAGGAATACATAAGAACTGTAAGTGCACATATTGCACTTGCTGGCTTAATATTTGCACCAGTAAACAGGGGTCCTCGAGGTTCTGCAGGTTTCTAATCACAGTGGGGTGGGAGGATGATTTAAGTTGCCTGCCTTACAAATTTGAGGAAATACCATGAAAATATTTTAACAGTACTCACTTTCAGCTCAGTAGCCATGTACAGAACTTTATAGAGGAAGACAATATTAGCCAACAGTCAAGACAATGGTCTGAGAAAAACCCTTTTTGTTTCAGACAAAGAGAGGGAAAGAGCATTGTGTAGGGGAGTGAAATTTCAGGGCAGCAGCTCCGCTGAGGGCTTGTTAAATCTTTCATTTGGGCCATTCACCTGCTGCTTATAAGCAATGAAAATGGTAGACAGCAGATGTGAAGGCTAGGAGGGGCTATAATGATGTGAAAAACAAGTTGGGTGACTATACAGAATCAAGAGAAGGATTGAGACTTACTCTTTTGTATTTGAACCCCCCTCCCCTTGTTATTATGATTCCCAACGACTTTAAAAACTTTCTTTCAAAACAAAATGTATAAAAATATGAAAAATAAAATTAATAAATGAGCGTTTCCCGCTTTTTTAAAGAAATGATAAAAGTAATCTTGAACATGACGATTCTTTATCCCTGCATAACTCTCATTAACATTCACCAAGACTGGAATATGAACCTCTGATTATGTGAGGTTTGGAATACATAAAATTTCCCTAATGTAGATGATGAAAAAGTCTGTTTATTTTGACCACCAGGATGTAGGTTGGCTTTTCCTATATTTCGTCACCCCCAAATCACACACCTTGCTGATATTGTCTCCCATAGAAATGTTTGTGTTTTAATTTAAATCAGACAATAAAAGAGTTTGAGATCTGCTAAATTAGGAACAAAAGAAAAGGCTTTGTGCTCTGCTGCCTATAGTGTAACCATTATGGTTGTAGTAATGTGCTGTGAGAAGCCATTGGCATGCTAAAAATACACTACTTTAACAATAATCCATGCATAAAAGAGCCTGGAAGGAGATATGGCATATACCTAATGAATTCTGGACCTTTTCCATGCTTACCATTTATAGGATTTGAAAATTGCCAACCCTTCTTACTACATTATAATGTTTAAAGTTTAACAAACAAACGAACACAACCCCCCTAAATGAATTCAGCAATAGTGGCAGGAATTGAACGCTCTGTGTGCTAAATGACTGGGGGTTGGTTTCTTTTTTATTAAAAATAAAAACAAAACAACTAGATCTTATATATATATATTTAAAACAGATGCATGGTTGTAAATACAGGGTACTTGTAATATTCCAAGCACATATTTAGGGACTTCCTCCCTTTTCCAAATCTCACTCAAGTGGAACATACACTCATTTCTGTAACAAAAATTCTTTCTACTCTATTGGCAAAATGAATAGCATCAACTCAAAATATTTAAAAATTTAGTCACATCCACATCTCGCAGCCTATAAGGAGCTTTCACGCTTTTGGGCTCGCTTTAGATCTTTAATACCCTTTCCTTTTGTGTCAAGGAGCTCACGAGGCGTAAAGAAGCACTGATAAACCCACTTAGATCCCTTCCTGGGCCGTCACCTCTCCCTGCCAAGCGGCTTTAGGTGGTAACTGATCTGTGACAGGCTGCCAGTCAAACAGAGCATTTCTGAAAGCTGACACAAAAGACTGAGCGCCGGAGAAAGGAGAGGGAAATAAGAAAAGAGACCAAACTGTATCAGCGGCTCTGTGCCGGCCGGCCCCCTCCCGCTCGCAGCCCGCAGCCCGCAGCCCGGTTCGTGGCAGGGGCAGCCGCAGCCCCGCGATAGCCAGCGGCGGCCGCGCCCTCAGCAGCGGGGACACGGGGCACGGGGACAGCCGGACCCGCAGCGACACGGGCGTGCTGTCAGCGCCGCCGCTTCCCGTGGGAGCGGGGGGAGAGGCAGCGGCGGAGGGAGGGAGGAAGGGGCTCCCGCAGACTCCCTGGGGCTGGGCAGCGGCCGGGTTCCGCCCGCCCCTGTCCCGGCAGCGCGGCGCGACAAACCTGCTC